>VMDO01005654.1:87336-109451 GCA_007922755.1 Pedetes capensis | reverse complement strand
CCCTCCTCGGGGTCCCTCGCCGCCCTCGGGGTCCCTCAGCCTCCTCCTCGGGGTCCCTCAGCCTCCTCCTCGGGGTCCCTCGCCGCCCTCCTCGGGGTCCCTCGCCCCCCTCCTCGGGGTCCCTCGCCGCCCTCCTCGGGGTCCCTCGCCGCCCTCCTCGGGGTCCCTCGCCGCCCTCCTCGGGGTCCCTCGCCGCCCTCCTCGGGGTCCCTCGCCCCCCTCCTCGGGGTCCCTCGCCGTCCACGGGGTCCCTCGCCGTCCTCGGCGTGCCTCAGCCTCCTCCTCGGGGACCCTCGCTGCCCTCCTCGGGGTCCCTCGTCCTCCTCCCCAGGGTCCCTCGCCCCCCTCCTTGGGGTCCCTCGCCGTCCACTGGGTCCCTCGCCGTCCTCGGCGTCCCTCAGCCTCCTCCTCGGGGACCCTCGCTGCCCTCCTCGGGGTCCCTCGGCCCCCTCTCCGGGACCTTCGCGGTCCTCAGGTCCCTCGTCGTCCTCCTCAGCGTCCTTTGCCCTCCTCGGCCTCCCTCGTCCTCCTCCTCAGGATCCCTCGCCCCCCTCCTTGGGGTCCCTCGCTGTCCTCGGGGTCCCTCGCCCCTCTCTCGGGACCCTCACCGTCCTCAGGTCCCTCGCCGCCCTCCTCGGCACCCCTCTGCCTCGGCGTCCCTCGTCGCCCTCCTCGGCGTCCCTCGCCGCCCTCCTTAGGGACCCTCTCCCTCCTCAGGTCCTTCGTTGTCGTCCTAGGGATCCCTCGCCCTCCTCCTTGGCATCCCTCGCTCCCCTCAGGGATCCTCTCCCTCCTCGGTTCCCTCACCCTCCTCCTCAGGGTCCTCGCCCCACTCCTCAGGGTCCCTCACCCCCCTCCTCAGGGACCATCTCCCTCCTGGGGTCCCTCGCTGTCCTCAGGGACCCTGTCTCTCCTTAGGGCCCCTCGCCCTCCTCCTCGGGGACCATCTCCTTCCTCGGGGTCCCTCGCCCCCCTCCTCAGGGACCCTCTCCCTCCTTGGGTCACTCACCCTCCTCCTCAGGTCCCTCGCCCTCCTCCTCAGGGACCATCTCCTTCCTCGGGGTCCCTCGCCCTCCTCCTCGGGGTCCCTTGCCCTCTGCCAGCACCCTCACCCTCAACCTCTTCCACCTGGACCCTAGCACCCCTCCTTGGGGATCCTCACCCTTCTCCTCTTGGACCCTCACCCTTCACCCTTCCTTGGTGACTCATACCCTACCACTGCTGGCTGACCCTCACTCTACACCCATCCTGGACCACCCTGGTCCTCCCTCTCTGGGTTTTCATCCTTGACCTCCACCCCCACAGACTCCGTTCTCCCCAGGTTCTCTTCTGTGCCCTTGCTCCTCCTGCCCTCGTCACCACTTATGAAGAGCAACTGGGAGGGAGTTCTCAAGGAAGTAATTGGTTCCAGGGAGTCTGAACAACAGTTTCCATCCAAGGAACTTTTGATTCAGAAACATAGTGATAATGACCCTAATGACCCTGTTTATGCCTCTCCATTTTTGTTTAATCTAGTTTTTCTTTTTTGTTTTTTTCTTTGCAGTACTGGGGTATTGAACCTGGGTGTTCCACCACTGACAGACGCTTCTTGCCCCTTTTAAATTTTTTTTAGTTTGAGACAGTGTCTCACTAAGTTGCACAGGCTGTGGTTGGCCTTGAATCTATCATCCTGCTTCTGCCTCACAGGTTGCTGGGATTGCAGATGTGTGCCATGGCCCCCAGCTTAAAATAGGCTTTTAAAATAACTTTCTTCTTGATTTGAAAAGTAAGCTAGTGAATTTCGGGAATTGCAAAACAGAAGAAAAAGAAACACTTGTAAATCACACTATCCAGAGAAACAGATATTGAGTTCTGTGTAATACCTTTTCTCATCTGTCAGGAAAATAAAATGGCTCTTCCTTCTTGTAGGAGAGAATAAAGATTACTTTGGTAGCAGCATGGCACATGGGTTTAAAGTTGAGTAAGACTGTGGGTTGGGAACTCTGCTAAAGGTTATATCACCCTGGTGTCCGATCTCAGAAGCTAAGCAGGGTGGGGCCTAGTTAGTCCTTGGATGGGAGACCATGTGGAAACACCAGGTGCTATAGGCTTGGGATGAGAACCCAGCACCCATTCCTGAAACAGTCTGCCATTGAAAACCCTATGAATAGTAGAGAAGCACTGACATAGTGCCAGGCATGGCACGGTGTTGGGTAGTGTTTTGTTCTATCGTACATGCAGTCGCTATGAGTCAGACCCAACTTGGTAGCACCTAACAACAATGTTCTGCCATAGCTGCATGGAAGAAACAAATGATCTACCTAAGATTTTTCAGTCACCACCACCTTTGGAGCATTGACCATATAGGACTGTTCAGACTTGAGTGTTGGCTATATATCACTTCCATTAGTGGCCTGATTTCTTTGGCCTTGGGAAATGTTCTTTATCATTGAGAATATCTGTCTTTTTTTTTTTTCCACAGGAAAATCTAATGTAATGGATGCACTTAGTTTTGTAATGGGAGAAAAGAAAGCTAATTTAAGAGTGAAAAATATTCAAGAACTTATTCATGGAGCACATATTGGAAAGCCTATTTCTTCTTCTGCAAGTGTAAAAATTGTATATGTGGAAGAAAGTGGAGAAGAGAAAACATTTGCCAGGATTATCCGAGGTATTTCTTTGTGTAGATTTTTGCTCATAGGTCTTTTGATTTTTCAAGAGTAAATCAAATTGTTTGCTTTTCCTTTGTTTGAAGGGTGGCACTTATTCCACTGGCATAATGAACTAGAGACTCTTCTCAGAAACAATTAACAGATCCTGCTTTATTCTCCACTAAGACTTTTTTTTTTTTCCCAGTGCTGGGGGTTGAACCCAATGCCTCACACTTGCGTGCTTTTCAAGTACTGTACCACTGAGCTGCACCCCCAGCCCATTTTTTTTACTTTTTGAGATGGGGTTTCACTAAATTACGCAGACTGCCTCTGCCTTCCGAGTCCTGGGATTGCAGGCATGTATCACCGTGTCTGGCTCCCCTAAGACTTTTCATTAAGCAGACTTATTTGTTCAAATCCTCTAGTGTCAAGCAGGGTTTTTATACCTGAATATTAGGTTAAGATGAAGGAGGGAGCCTACCTGTAAGACAGAAAAGTCATAAAACTTCTTCCTGAATTAATTAATTAATCAATTCATTAATTTTGGTTGGGATTTTTTTCTTTTTTTTCTAGTACTGGGGAGAGGAACCCAGAGCCTTGCACATGCTGGGCAAGTGTTTTACCACTGTACTTCACCCCAAGTCTTATTTTTATATTTTAATTCAGGGTCTCACTTAGTTGCACAGGCTATGTCTGGCCTCAGACTTGTGATCCTTATTCCTCAGCTTCCTAAATTGCTGGGATTATAGGTGTGTGCCATTGCACATGGTTTTTCCTGAATTTCTTTCTTTTTCCCTTTTCTTTTTCTTTTCTTCTTTTTTTTTTTTTCCTTCTTTTTTTTTTTTGTTTTTTTACTTGGGAGTTGAACCCAGGGCCTCACATGATTTGCAAGTGCTCTGCCCCTGGGCTGCACCCCTACCCCATTTTTTATTTTTCATGTTGAGACAGGGTCTCGCTGAGTTATACAGGCTGCCTCTGGCCTTGAACTTATGGTCCTCCTGCCTCTGCTTTCTGAGTCGCTAGGATTATGGGTGTGCACCAGCGTGCCTGGCCTGAATTTCCTTATGTTCATTTTTTTTCTTAGTGATGAACTAGTGTTATGCATGTTTTGGCTTATATAGACAACTCTTCTACCAAAAAAAAACAACTTGAGTGAAATGTTTTAATTGGTATTTTTTATTTATTCATGAACTTCCTGTATTCTTTGAGTTAACAAAATTGAGTCATTTTTTAAAATTGTTGCTCTTTTCATTTTAGTCCACTAGAACATTTCTAATGCATAAATACTGTCTTTATTTACCTCCCCTAAATCCAATCGCCCCCAAGGTTTCAGCTGAACTTCTAGACTAAGACAGAGTAGGGAGAAGAACCCAGCAGCCCACTCCCAAACCAATTAACCATTAAAAACCCTATGCATAGCAGAGAAGCACTATCATATGTAGTACTAGAAAGTGATACCCCCACACGCCCCAGGATGGAAGGCAATCAAGAAATATGTGGTGAAGAGTTGCACCTCAAAGTAGAGTCAACTTTAATGACAGGAATGGAGTAAAACCCCTTGGACCTCCTTTTGCTGATGTAGCATGACTCAAAATGAGAAGAAGCATAATGGCTGCAACAATGAGCTCAAACATAAAATAATCAGGTGTATGGTACAGTGTTGGATAGTGTTCTGTTCTGTTATACTTAGGGTTGCTGTGAGTCAGATTTGACTCATTGGCACCTAACACAACAAATCCAGTCACAGGCCACTTTAAAAATATTTATTATTAGGTACTTGTACCTTAATGTATAATGTATTATATAAAATGTGCATAAATATGAAATATTTCACCGCTTTATCACCAATACTGTTCATTGGGTAGTTTTCTCACTTTCTTTTGGATATTTATTTATTTCGAGACAGGGTCTTATTTTATTGCTCCGGCTGACCTTGAACTCTTGGGTTCAAGTGATCCTCCTGCTTCAGCTTCACAAGGAAACTGTGCTACCAGAGTTGGACTTTCTTTAGATTATTTACTCAAAAGTCTCCATCTCAGTAAGAATTCTCTTTACTACCCTATTTAAAATTGTAATTAGTGCCTTTCCTCCTATGCAGAAACTTACACTCTCCTGTAATGGTTTGAAACTAAAATGTGTCGCAAAGGGCATGGGTTTAGATGTTTAGTCCCCAGCAGATGGCACTGTTTTTGGAGGCTGTGGAACTTTGGAGGTGGGTCCCACCAGGCAGAAGTGGGTCCTGGCTTTGCAAAAGCAAGTCACTAGGGGCAGGCCTTTGGTTCTGGTAAACTCCGTCTGCTCCCTATCACTATGATATGAGGTTCTTTGCCACAGCCAGGGGCCACCTCTCTACCACCATGCTTGCCCCTCCCCATCACTCTGCTCTGCTACCACACATTCCTGCCTCTGTGGAATGATATCCTCTAACTGTGAGCCCAATAAATCATTCCTCACATGTTCGTTTCTGTCAGATATTTTGCCACAGAGGTACAGAAGCTAACACAGAAAATTGGTACCAGGGAGTGGGGTTATTGCTGTGCAGAAACGACCATGTGATCCTTAGGCCACTGGAACTTGTTTGCAGGAGGAGTTTGGAAGAGTTGAGATGCGGATAAGAGAAGCCCTGGAATGCTATAAGCAGAGCTTGAGGGGTGGTTCTGGTGAGTGAGTGGAAGACCATTACACCAGCAGAAGTGCAGGTAGTAAAGACGGGGCTCATAGAGTTTAAGAGAAGTATGAGGACTGTGTTAGGAATTGGACTAGAGGCCATCATGTTACATTCTGGCAAACACATTGTTGGTGGTTTGCCGTTGTCCTAAAGATTTGAGTGAGGCTGAATTTAAAGGTAATGAACTAATTAACTTGCCAGAAGAAATATTTAAGCAAAATAGTACTGAGGGCATGGCTTGGTTATCATCAGATGCTGTCAGGCAGATTTATAATGAAAAACAGAACAGAAGGATTTTTAAAAACAGGCAGCTTGAAGAGAAAAAAAAAAAGCCACCGTCTAAGGTTGCTGTGGATAAAGCCAGTTCAGGCAAGGAGGTGGTAATTATTAAAGGGATAAGAACAGTAAAGAAAAGCTGAGCACTTTGCCATTTACCCTGGGAGTAAATCAGGCACCAACCAGATGCCTCTCATTTGAGGCTCCTGGTATGGAATGGCCAACTCATTTTTAAAACTTTCCTTTGAAAAGAGAGTATCTAAACAATGAATGCTTCAAGCCCACCATACTGCATTGAGACCGTCCAGGGAAGTGATTTTTCAGTCTGAGCACAGAGGTCACTGCTGAAGCTGTGGCTTAAAGGGGGCAAAGCTACTGCTCAAGTTACCAGTAAACTTTGGCATTGTTCACATGATGCGGTTTTACAGACATGCAGAATCTAGGAGTTAGGGGTCATGGAGGCTGCCACCAAGATTCCAGAGAACAGCCTGTGAGACAAGGCATTATATGTTAGGATTGAATTCCCTGCAGAGAGCCCCTGAAGGGCTGTTATGTGAAGCTGTGAAGGTGGGGCCTAAGCCACAATGGAGACCCCAGGATGTTGGAGATGCCAGTAATGTGCAATGTCTTCCCAGGAAAGCGACAATGAGTGGAGCCAGCCTAGGAAGGCCATGTGTACTGCAAATGGCAAGGCCATAGGGGCAGTGCTGCATAAGTCTGTTTGAGCCCCAATGTTGTTAGGTGCTGTCGAGTCGGTATCTGGTTCATAGTGACCCTACATACAACAGGTGGAACAGTATTGTTAGTGCCTCTCTGCTATTCATAGAGTTTTCAATGGCTGATTGTTTTTTTGAGAGTGGCAGGGCAGGTGTTTCTCCCAAGCCTACAGTACCTGGTGTTCCCAGGCGGTCTCCCATCCAAGTACTAACCAGGGTCGACCCTGCTTAGCGTCCAAGATCTGACAGGATTGGATGCCACAGTGGTTTGGCTGCAGGCACGTGTTACAGAATTTGTTCAGTGGGCTATTAGTCTTGCTTTGTTCCAAGTCTTGCTTTATTCCTCCCTTTTAGAATGGGAATGCTTACTCTGTGCCATTTTATATGGGAAGTATATAATCTGTTTTTTTGTTTTTGAGAAGCTCATAAACAAATTTGAGTTGAGTCTCACTGTAGACTTTGGACTTGGACTTTTAAACAACGTTGAGGCTGTTAAGACTTTGGGGACTCTTAAAGTTGGATTGAATGCATTTTGCTTTATGAGTTAGCCGTGAACCTTTGGTGGTCAGGGGCAAAGTGTTATGGTTTGAATGCAAAGTGTCCCCCAAAGGTCATGTGTTTAGATGTTTGGTCTCCAGCTGGTGGTGCTGTTTGTGGAGGTTGTGGAACTTTGGGAAGTAGGTTCCAGCTTGTGGAGGTGGGCATTAGCTTTGCAGAAGCAAGTGACTATGGGCAGGCCTTTGGAAGTTTTACATGATCCCCTGGTTCCAGTAAGCTCTCTGCTCCTGATCACCAAGACATGAGGTTCTGTGTCATAGGCCTGGGCTCCTGCTCCTTGGATGCACCAGCCCTGCCACCACACTTTCCTGCCTTGACAGACTGACATCTTCTTACCAGGAACCTCAGTAAATCATTCCTCCCGTAAATTTTGTCAGTTATTTTGCTGTAATAGTACACAAGCTGATTAGCACACCATCCTTTCCAGCTCTTTTTGGCTCTTTAGCACTTATAGCTTTCTCCCATATTATTTATTTTACTTGTATACCTCAATTTTGTTAGTCTGCTATGACTAGGATGTAAGTTTTTTGAGACCACGACTTTCGTCTGTTTTCTTTACCATTACAGAATTGTTTTTGGTGTATAATACTCAATAATTTTAGTTGACTAATTAAATGCTTTTTTTAACAGATATATTATTACATAGCAGGCCATTTCGATAAGAAAAATATTCTGTAACAGTCTTTATTTTTTTATTTCAGGGGGATGCTCAGAATTTCATTTCAATGATAATCCTGTGAGTCGTTCTGCTTACATAGCAGAGTTGGAAAAGATAGGCATAATAGTCAAAGCACAAAACTGTCTAGTTTTTCAGGTAACTATAGTAGTTTAAGTCACAGTTTTGAAAGTACTTCTGTATATTCTACATGTTGTTCTGCTTTACTATTTTTTTTTTTAATAGGGAACTGTAGAGTCAATTTCCATGAAAAAGCCCAAGGAAAGAACCCACTTTTTTGAGAAAATCAGCTCTTCAGGAGAACTTATAGCAGAATATGAGGAAAAGAAAAGAAAGTTGCAAAAAGCCGAAGAAGATGCACAATTTAATTTTAATAAGAAAAAAAATGTAGCAGCAGAGCGCAAGCATGCAAAATTAGAGAAAGAAGAGGTAAGCTACCTTGAAGATATAACCAGTTAAGTAACAATTAGGTACAAAAATAGCTAGGTATTGGCTTTGGACTTTCATATAAGATTCCTTTCATAATATAAGACAAAGCTTGATATTCATTAAAGAAGCTTTTTGATATATCTTCCACTATTTGGATTTTTCTTCTCAAGTAGGCAGAACAGCCTTATGAGGCAGAGGCACTCAAACTTTTGAATCTTGACTTCTATACACTTTTATTGAGGACCACAAAGAGTGTTTATGTGGATTATATTTACCAATATTTATTATATTTGAAACTAAAATTCACATATTTAAAATTATATTTAATGGTCCATCTTTTAATCAGTAACAAGTAAAGTCATTATATGTTAACATAAATATATTTTTATGAAAAATAACTACATTTTTCAAAACATTAGTTAGAAGAGCAACATTGTTTTGTGTTTTTACGAGCTGTTTAATGTCTAACTTAATAGAAGACAGCTGGCTTCTCATAAACACTTTTGAGCTTTCCCAAGAAAGCCATTTCTTCACACAGACATTTACTGTCCACACCCCCATGTAAATTAGCACTCCCTCCCTGGGACTGTCACATTACTGTGTTTTGTTTCTCTTGTTGTTAGGTGCTGTCGAGTTGAGTTGGTGTCTGACTCTAGCAACCCCATGTACAACAGGTGAAATGCTATTGTCAGTGCTTCTCTGCTATTCATGGGGGTTTCAGTGGCAGATTATTTTTTGGAAGTGGTTTGCTGGGTCGTTCTCCCAAGCCTATAGTACCTGGTGTTCCCAGGTGGTCTCCCAAACCAAGTACTAACCAGGCCCAACCCTGTTTAGCTTCTGAGATCTGACAGGATCAGGTGCCACAGTACTACAGCTGCAGGCTGTTTCTTTTGTAGCATATACCATATATTTTCAAATCTAATCAACACCCTTTCCAATCTGTGGTTGATACTAATCTGCATCTGATTTTGTACTTCTCTAAAACTATTGAAAGGGTGTGCATTAGATTCAAGAATATATGGTTTGGTTGTATAGAAATATCTTGTTTATTATTTGTTTGCTTGTTTATTGTCCTGATTCCTCTTCTTTCCTCTCTTCTCCATTTGAGTAACAGAATATAAGCTTTATAAAAGCAGAGATGGTCTATCCTGTTCTCCACCCTATTTCTAGCACATAGAACAATGTCTGGCATATAGTAGACAATAAATATTTGAAGAAATAAATGAAAGGTAGATATGTTCCTTATTGGTGATATTTTGGGGGCTGGGGTTTAGCTCAGTAGATAGAATGCCACTCTGCACTCTCTAAGGCCCTACATTTGACCCCTAATACTGCAAAAATGAGAGAAGGAACTGGCAGCCCACTCCCAAAACAGCCATTGAAACCCTATAAAAGGCAGAGAAGCATTGGCATAGTATTGGGCATGGCACTGTGTCAGAGAGCATTTTGTTCTTTTGTACATAGGGTCTCTATGAGTCAGACCCAACTCAAGGGCACCTAAAAACAACAACAACAACAACATATATGTTTTTAGTTTTGTTAATGGAACAAAGTAGGCAGTAAAAGTCATACTGTAATATTTCTAATATACTGAAATAGCTTACAGACTTGCAGAACTTTACACAGTGTAAGGACAATTAGAATAGCTCAGCTTTCTAATTATTTTTTAAAACATTCTTGGCAGATTGTTTACATGTTACTTCAATAACTTCTCTAGGAACTCCCTTGAAGCAACTCATTCCTTTATTTCCATATTAACAGCATAAATGTTACAGAAATTCTTCTTTTTCATTTGTAGTTTAAAGCTGTAATAGTCCTATTAGTTTTGTCAGTATAAAAATTATTTCTTATAGCAGAAGTTTTAACTGGAACCACAGAATTTAAAGTGAACAGGGACATTACAGAAATATAACACTCTTCCTCAATTTATAAATAAGGAAGCTAATGCCAACAATATTAATGTTCTTGCCAGACTCATGGGTCAAGACAGAAATGGGCTGAGGACTCAGGCTAGCAGGTACCACTTTGTTATTGTTGTTGTTGTTATCAGGTACCATCAAGTCAAGTCAGATTCATAGTGACCCTATGTACAATAGAAGGAAACACTCCCTGATTCTATGCTAGGTACATGATCTCTTTTGTGTTTAAGCCCACTGTAGCAGAAACTATGTCAATCCATCTAGTTGAGAGGTGTCCTTTTTTTCATTGACTTGCCACTCTCCCAAACGTGATGTCCTTCTCCACGGATTGATCCTACCTAACTACATGTCCAAAATACAAAAGATGCAGTCTAACATCCTTGCTTCCAAGGAGCACTCTGGTTGAACTTCATCTAGGACTGATCTGTTAGTTTTTTGGCAGTTCATGGTATATTCAGTATTCATTTCCAGCACCATAATTCAAAAGCATCAATTCTTTTCCTGTCTCGCTTACTCACAAATATAAAATTATTTACTGGTTACTGATTTATTTTAGAAGTGTATTCAGAAACCTTCCCCAAACAATGCTACTATGACAGGAATACTGTTTAATGACATAGTTAAAATTCATTAGAAATTATGTATTGGTACAATAGTTGAGTTTATGAAAGGTCAACTTAAATCTACACCCTTTTAACTTCTGTTGAATTATACTGTTTTATAGGCAGAACGTTACCAAACTCTCCTTGAAGAACTGAAACAAAACAAGATAGAATTGCAGCTTTTCCAACTATATCATAATGAGAAAAAAATTCATTTTCTGAACATTGACTTAGAGAATGTGAATAGGAATTTGAGTGTCACAAAAGAATCTCTTTCTCATCATGAAAGCATACTTAAAGCCAAGAAAAAGGAACATGGAATGCTAACTAGACGGCTACAACAAACAGAAAAAGAATTGAAGTGAGTTTTTAAAAATGGATATTAACAGTTGAGTTTATTTAGATTGACAGAGAAAATAAAAATGTAAGTGACTCTTTGAGCCAGGCACCATGACACACACTATAATCCCATCTACTTGGGAGGCTGAGGCAGGAAGATTGCAGGTTCAAGGTCAGAGGCCACATGTGCAACCTCAGCAAGACCCTGTCTCAAAAAATTAAAAGGTCATCCCATATGGGTGAGCATGGATGGAAGTGCAGAGCTTGGAGAGAAGCAAGAGATACAGCAGAACGGTGTCCTGTGGAAGATACCTGGGGGAGGCCAGGTTAGACACCTAGGCAATTGTCCAGGGTAGGATGGACTGGACACTAGAGAAGGATGCTCAGGGAAGGCTGGCTAGACACCCAGGAGAGGATACCCAGGGGAGGCTGGGTAGACACCCAGGGGAGACACCCAGAGGAGGCCAAGTTAGATGCCCAGGAAAGGGTGTCCAGGGGTAGGACTGTCTGGACACCCAAAGGAAGACACCCAGGGGAGGCTGGGCTAGACACCCAGAGGAGGATGCCAGGGGAGGTCTGCTAGACACCCAAGAGAGGACGCCCAGGGGAGGCTTGCTACATATCCATAGAAGGACATCTGGGGAAAAGAGAAGAAGAAGAAAGGAAAAATAAAATAAGGAAAAAGGGGCTGAGGGTGTGGCTCAGTGGTGGAGAACTTGCCTAGAGTGCATGAGAGCATGGGTTCAACCCCCAGGACTGCAAAACAAACAAAAAGTGATGTTTTCAAAGTTGACTTTTAAAAATGAACTTTAACTTCAGAATGCTTTTAGATAAAAAGAAATATAAAGATAGTAAAGTGTTCCCGTATTCCACATGACCTTTGTTCTGTTACTAACATATTAGCATGTCACACTTGTCAGAATTAATAAACCAATATTAGTATGTTATTGAAGTACACGCTTTATTCGTATTTTCCTAGTGTTTGCCTTATGTTCTCAGTCTGACCCAGAATACCACATTACATTTAGTTGTCTGTCTCCTTGGGCTCCTCTGGGCTGGGACAATTTCTTGGACTTTGTTTTGATGAGCTTGGCAGTTTTGAAGAATATTGGTCCAAGTTTTCTGTAGAATGTCTCTCAATTGAGTTTTATTTGATAGTTCTCTCATTAGTCTTGTGTTTAGGGGAAGAAGACCCCAGACGTAAAATGCCATCCTCATCACATTATATCAGGGTGTCAACATACTACATATGTTACATGATGTATATCTTGTATCATAATATCAACATGGCATCACTGTTCATGTTGACCTTGATCACCTGACTCAGGTAGTATTTATCAAGTTTCTCCTCTATAAAGTTATTTTCCCTCCTTTTCAATTATTATAACCTTTGGAAGGAAGGTACTATGCATAGCCCACAAGTAAGGAGGGGAGAGTTATGTTCCACCTTAAGAGCAGGTAATCTATATAATGTATCTGGAATTGTGCGTGGGAGATTTGTCTCTTCTCATTTATTCAATGTTTATATCAGTATATATTTACAGATATTTTATATTTTTGGGTTATAATGCAGTATTACATTTTATTGCTTAGGTTGTTCTAGTTGTAGCCATTGGGAACTTTGCATTGATTCCTGTGTCCCTTTGGCACATTCCTATCCTTGTGGCGTTTTTGTTGTTTTCGAACACTTTCTTTGTGCCACTGCCAAGATTCTCTAGGCTTATCTTGTCTGATGTATGAGTCTGCCTCAGTCCCAAGACGACTCATTTCTCGAAGGAGTCCTGGCTCTTTTTATTAGAAAATAGTATTAGGAACCAACATTGTATAGTTGTGCTAGTTGCGTCTAGGCTTTCTTAGCTGACAGAATTAAGCAATACATATGTATAATACTAATTTTTATATACATTTCTATAAATATTTCCATATGTAACCATCTGTATCCTATATTAAGCTAAACATGAATTTATACTGATGTCTCCCAGCTGTAGTCCATTACCATGACATTCTAGTCTTCTCTTGTATATCTACAAACTTCCTTTTCAATAGTAAGAAACCTTGCTTCTGCCATTCATTTGCTGAGTTGTTCAGTTCCAGTAATCGTATATCAGAATGGTTAACCTATATCCCTATAGAATGCAAAAGTACTTAGGACAACACTCTTTCTTCTCATTCCTTTGATAAAGTTGTTTCATACACTTGCAATGCAGGTAGATTCTGTCACATTGCACATGCCATCTAGTATCCTTTACCCTCGCATGTGATGTTTTTTAAATTTGCTTATAATACGATTCATTCTTTTTTTTTTTCCCCAAAAAGTTGGAGACTCTTTAGGCAGTAATTTCATCTCCCAGGGGCATTTTTTCCCCTTTATTGATAAATGTCGGTATGGTACAGAGTAATATATCATTTGCTATTTCTATTGTGTAACTATTAGATTGCTTTTGGTTACTCTTCCATCAACTTAGGAAGTTTATGAATCCTTGATTAATATGTAGTAAAACACATGTGCAATTATGGGTTATATTCCTCTATTTTTTATGTGCTCATAAAGTTGCATCATTTATATTGAGATTATCCTCTCCCCTGTTATCCCTTTACATTATTCCCCCCATTCCTCCCCTCCATCACTTTCCCTTCCCCTTGTAGTCACCTCCCTCCTCCTTTCTACTCTACTTATATTTTTTCTTCTTAACTAAGTTTGATTGTTCATTTTTATATAGCTATGTATGTATAGTTCTGTTTCTTCCTTTAAGTAAGATTCAGCTCCCACATATGAGTGAGAACATTTGGTATTTCTTGTTTTGAACCTGTGTTTGTTCACTTAAGATGATATTCTCTAGTTCCATCCATTTTGCTTCAGGTGACATTAATTCATTCTTTTTTATTGCTGAATAATTTTCCATTGTGTATATGTACCATAGTTTTTTTTAATCCATTCTTCTGTTGGTGGGCATTTTGGTTGGTTCCATATCCTTATGATTGTGAAGAGTGTTGCATTGAATATGGAGATGCAGGTATCTCTGTGGTATGATGATTTGTCTCCCTTTGGGTATGCTCCCAGGAGTGGTATAGCTGGGTTGTATGGCAGTTCTACTCCTAGTTTTCAGAGGTATTTCCATATTGATTTCCAAAGTGATTGAACTAATTTACAGTCCCACCAGCAGTGTAAAAGGGTTCCTTTTTCTCTGCATCCTCACAAGCATTTATTATTTGTTTTCTTGATCTTGGCCATTATTACTGGAGTAAGATGGAATCTCAGTGTTGTTTTCATTTGCATTTCTGTAATGGCTAAGGATAGTGAGTATTTTTTCATGTGTTTCATAGCCCTATGAACTGCTTCATTTGAGAACTGCCTGTTCATTTGCTTTGTACACTTGTGTATTAGGTTATTTTTTGTCTTGGGATTTGCTTTCTTAAGTTCTTTGTAAATTCTAGAAATTAGTCCTCTGTTGGATGTGTAGGATGCAAAGATTTTCTCCCATTCAGTGGGCTTTTCCTTAACTCTGTTGCTTGTTTCCTTTGCTGTACAGCAGCTTTTAAAATTTCATATGATCCCATTTGTCAATTCTTGGTGCCGTTTCCTGGGTGATTGGAATCTTGTTAAGGAAGTATTTGCCTATGCCTATGTGTTGGAGCATGTTTTCTATCTTTTCTTCTAGTGGTTTTAAGTTTTCTGGTTTTACATTGAGGTCTCTTATCCATTTCAAGTTGAATTTCATGCAAATTGAGAGATACGGGTCTATTTTCAGTTTTCTGCAATTGGAAATCTAATTTTTCCAACACCATTGTTGAAGAGGCTATCTTTTTTCCATTGAGCATTCTTAGCCCCTTTGCCAAAGATTAAGTGGCTGTAGTTGTATGGGTATATCTCTGGGTATTCAGTTCTGTTCCATTGGTCTTCAAGCCTATTTTTGTGCCAGTACCAAGCTGTTTTTGCTACTAGAGCCTCTGTAATATAGTTTAAAGCCAGGTATTGTGATCCCACCTGCACTAATTTTGCAGCTTAAGATTGTTTTGGCTATATGCAGTCTTTTGTGTTTCCATATAAATTTATGGATTATTTCTGCAAAGTATGTCATTGGGATTTTAATGGGGATTGCATTAAATCTGTAAATTGCTTTTGGTAATATAGTCTTGCTGGAAAGTTCCATAGGTTGGGGAAAATTCATAGTTCACCCACTTAAAAAAATATCCCTATGCTTCATCTACCCAACTCTCCCCTAAACGTTGCCCACCCCCTGACAACCACTGATCTGCTTAACGGTCTCTGAAAGTTAATATTTAGCATTTAGTTTTAAATGTGATTTGATCCAAAGTGCTTCCCTATGTATATATTAGAAAGTTAATTTTCTAAAACAAGCTCTTTTTTTTTTTTTTCCTTTTCAGGTCTCTTGAAGCACTTTTAAATCAGAAGAGACCTCAGTACATTAAAGCTAAAGAAAATACTTCTCACCACCTCAAGAAATTGGATGTATCTAATAAATCAATAAAGGACATTGAAAAACAATGTTCTAAACAGGAAGATGACATAAGAGCCCTAGAGACAGAGGTGGTTGATTTAGATCATGCCTGGAGAAGTTTTGAAAAGCAGATTGAGGAAGAAATCGTGCATAAAGGTCGAGACATTGAACTGGAAGCTAGTCAGGTGAAAAAGTCAAAATATGAGAAATCTTTTTTCTGTTGTTTCAGTTTCTCCTTTTATTAGAAAAAAATTAAAGGATGTCTTTTCTGATAGTTTGAGAATATTTTTAGAATATGAATTGTAGGGGCTAGGCCCTACCACTGTGGCATCCAGTCTCGTCAGATCTCAGAAGCTAAGCAGGCTTGGACCTCATTAGTACTTGGGAGACCACCTGGGAACACCAGGTGCTGTAGGCTTGGGAGAAGGACCCAGAAACCCACTCCCAAAAAACAATCAGCCATTGAAAACCCTATGAATAGCAGAGAAGCACAATAGTGTTTCATTTCACTTGTTGTACATAGGGTCGCTGTGAGTCAGACACCAACTCAGTGGTACTCAACAATAACAACAAGGGGCTGGGTGCAGTGGCGTAAACCTGTAGTCCCAGCAATTTGGGAGGCAGAGGCAGGATCACGAGTTTGAGGTCAGGAGCAGCCTGCATAACTCAGCGACACTCTGTCTCAAAATAAAAAACAAGAAATGGGCTGAGGGCTCAACCCAGTGATAGAGCACTTGCAAAGCATGTCTGAAGCCCTAGGTTTAACCCCTAAGTAGCCCCCGAACAAAAAAATATATAAATTATAGGAATTTAAATTTTTTCTCTGTACATATAACCTAATTTAATCTTTAGACTAAGCTTTTTTTCCTTTATATGATTAGATGATATTATAACATTTATGAGTTAAAGTCCTAGAACACAATTATAATTTTGTAATAAAAGGTAATTGACTATTTCTAAGGTAAAAGAACTTTTCTCATATTATAAAAGCTTAAAAGACATATGTGTCTTTGAAGACTTAATTGACAAAGGGAAACTGATTACCTAAGGTAATTTAAAATGTTCATTGTTGTAGAACATCTGCCTAGCATACATAAAGCCCTGGGTTCGATCCCCAGCACTGCAAAAAAAAAAAAAAAAAAAAAGTTCAATGATGAATTAATATCCAACTTGGTACAGTATAGAAGATTTTTTTTCTTTTGATACCTAAGAGTTGCAGCCAGGACCTCTCACATACTTTGCAAGTGCTTTACCACTGGGCTGCACTCCAGCCCATTTTGTTTTATTTTGAGACAGGGTTTTGCTAAGTTACGCAGGTTGCCTTTGGCCTCAAACTAGCAATTCTTGTGCCTCACCCTTCTGAGTCACTGGGAGTAGAGATGTGTGCCACTACACCTGGCTGTAAACAAGATTTAATTATAATAAATCAATAGTAAATACCTAAAAACATGTAATTGGGAATTTTCAAACATTCTCTCAACTGAATTTTTATCATTTATTAATTTTAAGATAATCTTACATCACAATATATATACCAAAGTAATTGTGAGTATTAAGTAGAAAAAGAGTGTCTCATTTTCTCTGGATTCCCTTTCTCTCTTAAGATTTTCTGACAGAGACATTATTATAGAGTGTGTTTTGAATAACTTACTGATGTATCTCAAGAGTTTTAAATAAGAAGGCTTTCATATCATGTTCACCTATTTTACCTGGCAAAGATGGCTAATTGTGATCTAATATAATATTTGTATATAATATATGAAATATATAATGACTCATGTAGAATAAAGTTTTGGCAAGAACATCTGCTACTGCAGGTTGTCATGCAAAGAATTTCTTCTCATGCTTCTCTAAGTGAGTTAACAGTGTTTCAATGCTGTTTATACAGCTGGATCAATACAAAGAACTTAAGGATCAAGTAAGAAAGAAAGTAGCTATAATGACACAACAACTGGAAAAACTACAGTGGGAACAGAAGGCAGAAAAAGAAAGACTGGCATTTGAAAAGAGGAGGCATGGAGAAGTTGAGGTACCATGGATTATACAGTCATAATTTAGAATTATTCTTAGTAAAAATGTATTCCCTTCTGTATTAATTTTTTCAAACTATAAGTAGCTTTGCATCAAATGTAACTAATTTTAAAAATTCTGAGAGGCTTAGGGGATAGCTCAGGGGTAGAGTATTGAAGCCCTAGGTTCAATCCCCAGCACTGAAAAAGAAAAATTCTGGATTCTCTGTTAAGCTGATTAGTATTATTTAAGTATTCTTTTATGGTAAAAATGAGAATAGATGGTGCCTTTATTTACGTATTCAGTAAGTATTTTCTATGCATTTGTATACTGATAGACCTGATCAGGAGATAGTCTCTATTTTTACATGTATTTTAGTCTAATGGGGTTAGGAGCAGGATAAATGAGAGAAAATAAATATCATAATAGAAGTGAATGCAAAGTCATTTGAAAACATTAAGGATAAATGTGCTCAGCTCTCCATATCTGTGGGTCCTGCATCTGTAGATAAAACCAACTGAGGATTGAAAATTTGGAGGGAAAAATTACATATTTAGCCAGGTACCATGACATGTACCTGTAATTCCAATGACTGAGGAAGCTAAAACAGGAAGGTCTTGAGTTTGAGGCCAGAGGAAGCCTGTAAAACTTAGCAAGACCTGTCTCAAAATAAAAAATAAAAATGGGGTTAGGGGTACAATTCAGTGGTAGAGCATTTGCCTAGCATATACAAGGCCCTCAGTTCATGCCCCTATCCAGTGCTGGGGGAAAAAAAAAATTCCATGTTTACTGAACATTTACAGACTTTTTTCCATGTCATTCTTCTCTAAATAATACAGTATAACACCTATTTAGATAGCATTTGCATTGTATTAGGTATTTTAAGTAATCTAAAGATGATTTAAAGAATATGGGAGAGCTGGGAGGCATAGTGCAGTCCTGTAATCTCAGGATTTGGGAAGATGAGGTAGAAGAGTCACGAGTTCAAGACCAGCCTGAACTACATAGTGAGACCCTGTCTCAAAAAAAAAAAAAAAAAAAAAACAACCCAGAATAAAAAAAATAAAGTATATGGGAAGATATGTGTATATTGTATGCAAATACTATACCATTTTTTATAAGGGATTGAGTATCTGGACATTAGGGTAACCACAGTGGGTTCTGGAACCAATCCCCCAAAGATTTGAGGGATGACTGTAGCCCAAGGAGAGCTAGTTTGACTATATCAGGAGTAACTGCCAAAGCAGTATTATGATACTTGGATTCCATCCAGTCTTATTCTTAATGTGTATAAACTCAGTAAGTTCCTAAACGATTTAATTCTGTTGGGCTTTGATTTCTTCATTTGTACAATGAGGATAGGTTTGTCTGCCTCATAGTGATGGGCCAATTGAATAGATGAAAGTGTGATGCTATACCAAGCATCTAGCATCTCCTTAATGCTTCATGACCTTCTTTCTAAAGACAGAATTGGGCTACAAAATTGTTGCTAGGGCACATACAACCATAATAACAATTCATTTATATATTATGGAATCTCTCTGGGCCATCCTGATGTTGTAAGGTAGTATCTATTTGTGTATATGGTATAGCCAGTAGTGCTGCAAACCCAATTTATTTAATCCTTAAAGGGCCTTATGAGGTAAATGGGGATTTTTTGTTGTTAGTGTTTTCAGTACTAAGGGGTTGAACCCAGGACCTCGCACATGCTAGACAAGTGCTCCACCACCGAGCTGCGCTCCTAACCCCTTTTTAATTTTTTATTTTGAGACAGCGTCTTGCTCAGTTGCACACACTGCCTCTGTCCTCAATCTCAAGATCTCCTGCCTCAGCCTCCCAAGTCTCAGCCTCTCAGTTCACTGGAATTATAGCCATACACCACCTGGGTCACTGAGTTGGAACCTACTCAATGGCACCTAACAACAACAGCCACCTCACCTGGCTTAGTTGTTGTTATATTCCCAGCCTTGTTTTTTCTCTTATCTACATTCACTGCATTGGTGATCTATGATCATGAAGATTTAAATACTGTATTCAAAGCTGGGCATGGTGGTGCATGCCTGTAATCCCAGCGCTCAGGAGGCTGAGGCAAGGAATAACTGGAGTTCCAGGACAACTTGGCTACATAATGAGTTCCAGGCCAGCCTAGGCTACCCAGTGAGGCCCTGTCTCAAAAAAACACAAACAAATACCATACTAAAAATATATGTATCTAACTCAGACCTTTTAAATTCTAACCTTGTATATATCCAGCTGCTTACTCAGCATCTCTCTTTTAGACATTGCTTACACAACTCAAACTTAGACCCGTAACTGAACTTCTGATCTTCCCTCTAAATACACTCAACATGATCTTTCCCCTCTCCAGTGATAACAGTTCAATTTTACTTGTTTCTCAGGCTAAAAATGTGGGACCTATCTCTGACTCTTTCAAGAAACTCTATTGGTTCTACCTTCAAAATATATCAAGAGGCTGGCACTGTTATGCACACTTGTAATCTCAGCAACTTGGAAGGCTAAGGCAGGAGAATTGAGTTCAAGGCCAGAGGCAGCCTGTACAACTTAGTGAGGCCCTATCTCAAAATTAAAAAAAAAAAAAAAAAGGGTCTGGGGATTGGGTGTGGTGGCCCACACTTGTAATCCCAATGACTCAGGAGACAGAGGCAGGAGGATCATGAATTAGAGGCCAGAGGCAGGCAGCCTGTGTAACTTAGTAAGACACTGACTTAAAATAAAAAATGGGCCGGGGGTGCATCCTAGTGGTAGAGCACTTGCATAGTATGTATGAGGCCCTGGATTTAGCTCCCCAGTACTGGGGAGAAAGAAAAAAAAGTCAAGAATCTGATTACTTCTCTCCATTTCCACTGCCCATTTCTCCATTTCACCAGTATCCATATCACCATATTTTTGGGTTTAGATAGTGTTGTAGCCCACCAGATTTCTTTACTTCCACTCTTCTCTTTTCTTTTTTTTTTTTTTTGCGGTACTGGGAGTTGAACCCAGGGCCTCGCACTTGCATGCTTTGCAAGTGCTGGACCACTGAACTGCACACGCAGCCCTTTTTTTTTTTTTTTTTTCTTTTTTTCTTTTTTCTTTTTTGAGACAGGGTCTCGCTAAATTCCACAGACTATATCTGGTCTTGAACTTGCGATCCTTCTGCCTCCTCCTCCCCAGCCGCTGGGATTACAGGCATGCACCACCGTGCCCGGCCACTCTTTTAATTTCTTCACAGTAGTGGCAACATAGCACCCAAAATGGTGCCTTTACTAAGTCAAATCATGAAAATTGTTGTTTTTGAAATTCTCCAGCAGTCCCCCGTCACACATAAAGTTTTAAGTCAAAGTTCTTACATGTTTACATAAACCTGCCTCATTTGTTCCATACTGCAACCCCCATTTACTTCTGAAATCTCTTCTTTTCCTGCTTTCCCTCCTCTGTGATTGGGCTTTATTGGCCTAAAGCATATCAAATGTGTCTGCCTGGGGGCTGTTGTGCTGCTTATTCCTGTGTCTGAAACACATTTTCCCTACATTTCTTCTTTTTTAATTTCCTTGCTTCCTGAAAGTCTTTGCTCAAATGTTACCTTCTCCATGAGGGCTACCCTAATTACCCTATTTAAAGTTGTGGTCCTCACTTGTGCTGTCATTTCTATGGCTCTACTTGTCTCATGGTATTATTATCCTGACATAATATTTAATTTACTTTGTCTCCCTTCACCCTCTAGAATATAAATTCTGTAAGAGCAGGAATGTTTGTTTTGTTCACTGATGCATCTCAAGTGCCTCGAATGTTATTGAATTAATGTATTTTACTGATGATCAAGGGCTGGGATTTAGCTCTGTTGATAGAGTGATGCTCTGTCATCTCTGAGGTACTGGGTTCGATTCCCAGCACCACAAAAATGGGAGAAGGATGTGGGAGTCCACTCTGGAGGCAATCCCGAGACAGTCAGCCACTGAAAACCCTATGAGAGTTGCTATGAGTTGGACACGACTCGACGGCACCTAACAAGAACAACAATTGATAATCAAACCAAAGCATAAAATGATTAAGTTACTTGACTAAGCTAGTAAGTGCAGGGAATTGGGATTTGATTTCAAACATTTTTGCAGAGTGACTCCATAACCCTTACTCTGTAGTGTCTCCTTTTGGTCCTTTTATAATCTTGCAGATGAAAATACAAGCATATGGTGCAATACATGGTAGTCCTCTGAGTAGAAGAAGGCATTTTTACAAGGAGAAAAGCAGAGGTGGTAACACAGCTTGTTAGTTGTTGTTGTTAGGTGCCGTCGAGTCGAGTCCGACTCATAGCGACCCTATGTACAGCAGATCGAAACACTTGCCGATTCTGTGCCAGGCAAACCATCTTATTTATGTTTAAGCCCATTGTTGCAGACACTGTGTTAATCCATCTGGTGGAGGGTTTCCCTCTTTTCCGTTGACCTGCCACTCTTCCAAACATGGTGTCCTTCTCCAGGGATTGTTCTCTCCTGACTACATGTCTGAAATATGTAAGACGCAGTTTGGCCATTTTTGCTTCCAAGGAGCACCCTGGTTGTACCTTTTCTAGGACAGATCTGTTGGTTCTTTTGGCAGTCCATGGTATATTCAATAGACGTCTCCAGCACCACAGTTCAAAAACATCAATTCTTTTTCTGTCTCTCTTGTTCAATGTCCAGCTTTCACAACCATATGATGCCACTGAAAATACCATGGCATGAGTCAGACGCACCTTCGTCTTCAATGTGACATCTTTGCTTTTCAATACTCTAAAGAGATCTTTTGCCACAGCTTTTCCTAGAGCAATGCGTCTTTGGATTTCTTGACTGCTG
>VMDO01005654.1:0-87236 GCA_007922755.1 Pedetes capensis | reverse complement strand
ATTGAAGGCTATGATCTTTGATCTTCATCAGTAAATGTTTTAAATCCTCTTCATTTTCAGCAAGCAAAGTGGTGTCATCTGCATAACGCAGGTTGTTAATGAGTCTTCCTCCAATCTTGATGCCGCGTTCTTCCTCATAAAGTCCAGCTTCTCAGATTATTTGCTCAGCGTATAACTACTTTAACAACATTTGTAAAATTGCATATTTTGTGTCACATCATACAATTATACACTGATTTCTGAAAATACACATTGTACTTTTTTGTCTTTGCTACTTTTTTTGTCTATGCTACTTTCTTTTTGTAATAACTTCTGTCTTTACATGTTAAATTATGTAGTTACCCACACTACTAAGCCTTCCCTGGCTGTCCTTTTCTCCCCACCCTACCTCCAGAAAAAAGCTAAAAATAATCTCTTCCTTTATAATTGCTCATTGATTTTTGTTATTGTTTCATTTTGCTTTATTTTGTTTGAAGTACTTGGGGGTTGAACCCAGGACCTTTTACACAATAAGCAAGTGCCCTACCACTGAGCTGTACCCCCAACCCTTTTTTTATTTTATATTTTGTGTCAGGGTCTCGCTAAATTGCACAGGCTGCCTCCGGCCTCAAACTTGCAATCCTCCTGCCTTAGCTTCTGGAGTCACTGGAATTACAGGTGTATGCCACTGTACTCAGCATTCTTAATCTGCGTCTGTCCAAGTGTTCTTATCAGATTGTCCAAAATCAAAATTAACAGATACAGCACTACTAGACTGGAAGCTTCTTAAAGGCAGAATTCATAACCATGTTTATCGTAAACTTTGCACTTAGTAGATGTTAAAAGTGTTGGTTGAATTGTTGTTGTCTTTTGAACATAAAAAAAAAGCAGTAACAGGGTGAAGAGAGATTGGGGACACTTATATGCAGACTCCGTCTGATCTCTATGCATACATAGGAAAGAAATTCACAACTCTCTATATGTCCTGAGACCTCTGATGCTAGACAGAAGTTGATTTTCCCAGACGATTAACATGATCAACCAGGATCTCAAATCCAGAATGCCTGGTACCAGGCTAGACCTACACTGTATGTCTAGTAAACACCTAGGCCCTGACACTCCTCCTGTGGAGT
The DNA here is from genome assembly GCA_007922755.1 of Pedetes capensis. Classification (NCBI taxonomy): domain Eukaryota; kingdom Metazoa; phylum Chordata; class Mammalia; order Rodentia; family Pedetidae; genus Pedetes; species Pedetes capensis. The sequence continues at coordinate 86,124 of VMDO01005654.1, read as the reverse complement.
GGTGAGAGGAAAGGGGGCCTGTGCCTTCTTCTTGTTGACCTTACCCTTTTATTTTTAGTTCAGCAAAGACTGTTCAATCTGAGCCATGTCTGGATTTGTTCCAAGCCCTTAGGTAGTGACTTGTAAGAGACCCACCTTCAGGGTAAAACCGTGACCCTACAGTGACCCATCTGGCACAGTACAGGCTGTGTGAGTGGCCAGATAAAGGCACAAAAACAAGTATTTCCAGTTGACTGAACTTGGTACTTCACATTAATCTTGTTTTTTCCTCTCTGAAAGGAATTCTTAAATGAGATAATAGAATTTCCATATGGGGACTCAGTTTCAACATGAGTGAGTTCCTACAGAAAGGAAACTATGTCTTGCTCGTTTTTGTAACTCAAACTTGGCTCAGCAGATGTTTGCTTAGTGACTTTGTAATGAGTAAAACAAATGAATTATCTTCACAGAATTTTTTAATCTTTTACTTAAAAACTGGTATTTCTTCTCTTTTCTTGTATACTGAAAAAGAATTGTTTTTACTTTTGTACATGCCTAGTTTTAGATCCCTTATTAATGGAATAAGGCACATTAATCTTATTCATTCATCATTGTTGTTGTTGTTAGGTGCCATCGAGTCAGTATCTGACTCATAGCGACCCTCATAGGGTTTTCAATGGCTGGCTGTTTCGGGATTGCCTTGGGAGTGGATTGCCAGGTCCTTCTCCCATTTTTTGCGGAGCTGGGAATTGAACTCGGGGCCTCAGAGACTGCAGCGCAGCGCTCTACCCACTAAGCTAAGATTTAGCTCAGTCGGTAGAGCGCTGCGCTGCAGTCTCTGAGGTCCCGAGTTCAATTCCCAGCTCCGCAAAAAATGGGAGAAGGGCCTGGCAATCCACTCCCAAGGCAATCCCGAAACAGCCAGCCTTTGAAAACCCTATGAGGGTCGCTATGAGTCGGATACCGACTCGGCGGCACCTGACAACGACAGTCATTCATCATAGGATGAATTAAATAGAGGAAAAGTTAAAGACCTGAAACAAGTTAGGTATTATAGTGTGCCATCTCTAGCCACAATTTCACTTTCCATGGATTCAGTTATTCATGGTCAACCATGGTCTGAAAATACTAAATGGAAAATTACAGAAATAAACAGTTCGTACATTTGAAATAACTTATTATATGTTACTGTGATTGTTCTATTTTATTATTAATCTCTCATTGTGCCTTAATTATAAATTAAACTTCATTACAGGTATGTATGTATAGGAAAAAACATAGTATGCATAGAATTCAGTACTATCTGTGGTGCCAGGCATCTGTTGGAATGCTTTAGAACTTATCCTCCTTAGGTAAGGGGCACTGCTATACTACAGTATTGGATTTAATGGTAAAGGATGAATAGAGCAAGACTTGTGAGATCTTCCTGCTGTGCCTGTTAGTTGCCTTACAGGTGTCTGTATTATTGTGACACTGAACCAGTCTACTGTAGTCACTTACTTGTTCCATCACATACTAGTCCTTGAGGGCAGGGACTCTTTCCAGTTCATTATTTGTATCTCTCGTTCCTACCACATGGTAACCAGTGGATGATATTAAAGATAAAGATTAAAGATATTAAAGAATTAGTTTGAGGGACAGATAGGAAGTGTATAGGTATTTGAAAACAGTCCTCTTGGAGTTTGAATTTACCAGAGTGAAATCATTAGAGAGCAAATATTTAACAAGTGCTAGAATCAGAATTTCAACACTGATCTGCCTGACCTCAAAGCTGTATCAGACTGCCTTTTCAAAATTAAAATTTGCTCTCATAAATATTTTCAGGTAACTGTATTTGATATACTTCCAATTTATGACATCTTATAGTAAGTTCCAAACATGTACTTTTATTGTTTTGGAATTGATTTTAGGTTTTATTTCCTATTTTAGGGAAATCTAAAACAAATAAAAGAACAAATAGAAGACCACAAAAAACGGATAGAGAAGCTGGAGGAATATACGAAGACATGCATGTAGGTAGAGGAAAAAAAGTCCTTGCAGTTTTCTTGTATCTTAAGAGTCCAGTATATTCCTATATCAAATGAATGCTCCCACTGTTATAATATTCTCACTCCATTGTTTTTCATTTCATTATAGATTGTTAAAGATTATAGTTAGCCACATAATAAATAGAATATTTAAAATTTGAAGATATAAATAAAGATATAACATTGATGAAACATAAATTTCTTTTTGCTATTAATATTTTATAAAGAAATGAGTTGTGTTATAAAAGCTATTACAACCTAGATATCCTATCATTAAGCATTTTTAAATTGGCATTTCCTTATTATTAAGTTTCTGATGATTGCTCTGGTTATAGTGATCCATTTTTACTCTTGGAGTATCCAAAAATATTTATATTGAATCAACAAATAATGATCAAAAACTCTTTTGTTATGTTTGGTGTTAGGCACATTATACTTCCTATACTTTAAAAATTGACAGCACACTACGCTATTCTGCAATGCCAGACAAGATTATCTTGTACCTGGATGTTCATAAGTTTTGTTTTTTTATTTTTCTTTTTGTTATAATATTTATTATTATCATGTAGGGATTGCTTGGAAGAGAAAAAACAGCAAGAGGAAGCCCTAATAGATGAAATTGGAAAAACAAAATCAAGAATGTCTGAAGTTAATGAAGAACTGAATCTTCTTAGAAATGAGTTGCAGAATGCTGGAATTGATACCCATGAGGGACAACGTCAACAAAAGAGAGCAGAAATTTTGGAACACCTTAAAAGACTATACCCAGATTCTGTGGTAATTAGAATGAATATTTAACTAAAACAAAAAGGCTGAACTCTCTAGTTTGGTGAAAATAATCTTATTTGGGATTAGAAATATAACCACTATTAGGAAGCAGAATTATTTCAGAAATCTTTACATTTTTATATTTGACAATTTATTTATATTTAAAATATAACAGTAAATAATTAGGATAAGAGGTAAATAACTTCCAGTAGTTTCTGTAGATAAGTAATTGTTGGGGAGAAGCAAACACAGTACCCAGGATATAGACATTATGCCAAAGAAAATATGTGCCATGAAATAGTCTGGATCTCTAGACAGATAACCTCAAACTTCAAGTTCTTTATGGTTTCAATTTTTTAAAAAATTCAGTAGACATCATTGGTTCTATGTCTGACTATGGCTAGTATTGCCAAGTATATTCCATTGGCCAAAATACAATATCACTGTTGCTTGGGGTGTCAGCCTCACAGCATTAGTTTCTTTGGTATTGGAAGCCTGGCATTTGGCTCTTCCACTCACATCAGTGTATGCTGGGCATTTCTTGTGTTGTAATGGCCTGTTTTCAGCATTTGACGGTGTTAACCATCGAAACACCTACCATCGGCCTCTAGGCTATCACACTCTTGGCCACCATTCTTCATCTTCTTTATAACATCTTTTCTGACTTTCTGATTCTTAAATGTTTGCTTTGACTTCTAGGATATGGTGGAAGAATAAGGCTGAGTAACAGGATCTTGTTCCCTCAATTCCTAACAAAATGACAACACTTCTTAGACAAAACAACACTTAGTTCAGCAACCTAACAACTTACTGCCATAAACTTCAGAAAATGGCAGGATCCAGGACTTAGGGGGGAAAAAAGATTGAAGTATAGCACTGCTTATTCTGAATTCTGCAGAAGCCAAACTAATTAGTTGAATAATTCCTGAGAATTCTCACCTAGTATCCCTTAATTTTGCAAAAAATAATTTTATGTATTTGTTTCCCTTTGCTCTAACTTGAGGGAATTACATTTAAAAATGTATCAGGATATGTAAACCTCTAATGCTCTCTGGTGGAAAAGAAAACTTCTAGGGCTCATTAAGTTGAGAGGCCATTTTGGATCCCTCTAAAATGAGGTTTATCTTCCTACTTCACGATAGAAGAAACTTGGTAAAGGATCGTTGTTGTTAGGTGCCATCTAGTCGATATTCGACTCATAGCGATCCTATGTACAACAGGTGAAACACTATTGTCAGTGCTTCTCTGCTGTTCATAGGGTTTTCAGTGGTGGACTGATTTTTGGGAGTGGGTTGCCGGGTCGGTCTCCCAAGCCTACAGCACCTGGTGTTCCCAGGCGGTCTCCCATCAAGGACTAACTAGGCCTGACCCTGCTTAGCTTCTGAGATCTGATGGGACCAGATGCCACAGGGCTACAGCTGCAGGCTTGGTGAAGGATACTAATTAAAAACTCACAAGAGAGAGCAGAAATAGATAATTCAAACAAAATATATTATTGAACAGCATTGGCTGACTGTGGCATGCCTGTTATCCCAGCAACTCAAGAGTCTGAGGCAGAAAGATCATGAGTTTGAGGCCAGAGGCAGGCTATGCAACTTAGAGAGACTCTGTCTCAAAATAAAAAAATTTAAAAAGTGGCTGGGGGTGCAACTCATTCATAGAGCACTTAGCTAGGATGCCCAAGGCCTTGGGTTTAACTCCCCAGTACTGAAAAAAAAATTTTAAATTTTTAAAAAGGAAGAAAGAAAACCTTTGGCTGAGCCCCCCCCCCCCAAGTCCCTGTTCTCCAAGCCTTCCAAGGTGGTAGGAAAGTGAATGGAAAAGGAAATACGTGTTCTCTTGCCTGTTGCTCGAGAAGATAATTTCCTGAGTTCTATAGGAAAGGAATCAAGAAGCTATCCATTACAGCAAATAAAAGGTCTGAACAGAGATGAACATTGAACATGAGCAAAGAGGAAAGAATCACTGTGACAGCTATCTATACATATAATAATAAAGAGAAAGACAGTTTTTAAAAGCTTATTTTAAAAAACCCAGTCTAGAAGTTTCACAGAACAAAATCATCTATAAATGTTTCATGTTATGGACAATTCAGTAATAGCTTGAATTCCTAAAACTAGATTCAGATGTGAACTAAAACAGTAAAATGAAAAAGTGTAGAGCTAAGGAAACAAATCAAGTTCAAACATTCATTCTGAATAGTAATTTCATATTTAGTTAATAAGAAATTAGAAATATCAAGGAAAGGATTACACAGCTGAAAATCAAGTTACTAACCCAAAAGAAAGGCTTGAGATAATGACTGATGAATGGAGAAGAAAAAATCAAAGAGATTTAACCAACTAGTGCAGACAGAAGAAGTACGAAAGACTGATGATTTATTATAAAGAAATTGATATCCTGGGAGTAAAACCAACAAATGGAAGAAAGAGCCCCAAAATACAAAATTAATCTTCACATGTTCTAGGATTTAAGATGGCTGATACTATTTTCTAGCAAAGATTTTGAATGTCAGTCTCTTTAATTTTTGACTATTCTTTAGATCCCAAATAACACAATTATTTGTGAGAAGCCTTCCCAGACTTCTTCCATCAACCTGGTCCCTGTTATGTACTCTCTTTTGTTACAGTGTCCGGCTCTGTTTTGTATGTTTATGTGATTTGTTTTCTTGAGACAAGGTCTCACTCTAGTCCTAGCTGGCCTGGAACTTCCTATGTAGCTAGGCTGGGATTTGCTGCAATCCTTTTCTCTCTGCCTCTTGAGTTGGGATTACAGGTGTGTGCCACCACACCTGGCTTCATTTATGTGATTATTAATTATCTATGTCTTTCTTCTTTACTAGACAAATTTTTATGAAGTTAGAACAGGGCATTAAAGTCATGGACAATTGGGTTCAGGTTATGGTGCCGGTTCTGTATGTTAAAATTTAGAGGGTTCGAGTTCAGTTTTGGTTTAAATCTTTTGTGTAGATACCAGGGCTTCAAAGCAAACCTGAATCCAAACCCTGAACTGGTTCCTCTTGAAGCATTTTGAAATGGTTTTTTGAACATAAACCTAGTGAAAAATTGTGTTTGGATTCAGTTTGTAATATTTTTTCTATCATTAGGTATTTGAAAACTGAAAAAATCAGTGAAAAAAAATTTTGTCTGTCTACACATAGGATTGGACTGGGATTTAGCTCAGTGGGTAGAGTGCTGCGCTGCAGTCTCTGAGGCCCCGAGTTCAATTCCCAGCACTGCAAAAATGGGAGAAGGGCCTAGCAATCCACTCCCAAGGCAATCCCGAAACAGCCAGCCATTGAAAACCCTATGAGGGTCGCTATGAGTCGGATACCGACTCGATGGCACCTAACAACAACAACAACAACACATAGAATTAAAATTTTAAACCTAAACTGAACCTGAACCCACTAAATTTTAACTTAATGAAACTGCCCCTGCACCTAAACCCAGTTTTTTCATGGATTTAGAGCCCTGGATTGTGGAGTATTTGTTTTGTCCAGTAATATCTAGCTCAGTCACTGCACATAAAAGCCTCAAATTTTTGTCTAATAAATTAGAGAACAGATGAATATTATTTAATTACTTTTCTAAAATATTTTAATACTTTGGTAAAGCTTCATCTTAATACTTTTTCATAACTGTGGCATACATACATGGGCATTTCATAATGAAACTAAGGTCCATTTGCACGAGATTATTATGTATAGAGTTTTATAAAATTAGTTTTTGTCTATGCTGCTTCATTACATTAGAGAGCAACAAATTATGTATTTATCACTAATATATTTCTTTTCTTCTCCTGTTTTGAAACCTGCTAAGTTTGGAAGACTACTTGACCTGTGTCATCCTATTCATAAGAAATATCAGCTGGCTGTGACCAAGCTTTTTGGCCGATACATGATTGCCATTGTTGTAACCTCTGAAAAAGTAGCAAAAGATTGCATTCGATTTCTGAAGGAGGAACGAGCTGAACCTGAGACCTTCCTTGCTCTAGATTACCTTGATGTAAGAAATTTGTAATGTTTGCTATTGCGTTGTAATCAAAACTTGTCTGTTTCAAGTGTGTGTGAATATACATATACACATATACACCTATCTGTATATGTTGTTGTTAGGTGCCCTAGAGTTGGGTCTGACTCATGGCAACCCTATGTACAACAGAATGAAATACTCACCGAATCTGTGCCAGGCACACAATCTTTTTTACATGTAAGCCCATTGTTGTAGACACTGTGTCAATCCATCTGGTTGAGAGTCTTCCTTTTTTTGGTTGACCTGTCACTCTTCCAAACATGATGTCCTTCTCCAAGGATTCGTCCCTCCAGACAGCATGATCAAAATATGTAAGACTCATTCTAGCCATCCTCGCCTCCAAGGAGCACTCTGGTTGTACTACTTCTAGAATGGATCTGTTGGTCTTTTTGGCAGTCCATGGTATTAGTCAGTATTCATCTCCAGCACCATAATTCAAAAGCATCAATTCTTCTCTCGCCCTTATTCAACGTTCAGCTTTCACAAGCATATGACGCGACTGAAAGTACTATGGTCTGACTCAGGCATTTCTATGTCTTCAGTGTGACATCTTTACTTATCAATATTTTGAAGAAGTCCTTTGGAACAGGTTTTCCCAATGCAGTGCATCTTTTGATTTCTTTGCTGCTGCTTCTGTAGGTGTTGATTGTAGAACCAAGTTAAGCAAAATCTTGGACAGCCTCAATCTTTTCTCTCTTTATCATGAAGTTGGGTACTGATCCAGGTGTAAGGATTTTTGTTTTGTTGAGGCTGAGGCACAATCCATACTGATCTATAGCAAAGGATTGGAGATGGATGAGACATATAGTTTGTTGGCAAAATGCTAACTCAGTCTCATTTGTAAATATTGGATAGAGTATGTCAGCTCTTGGTGGAGCAGGCCTAATTTTGAGCCTTGAGGTGTGCATTGAGATATCTTACCATATCTGTAATCTAACTTCCTGAAGCAGCAACTCTGTCATATGGTTGATATCTTTCATAGACTTTTTAAAAATTGGCTACAAAAGAAGGTTTGGTTTAGTATTCATGACCTTGAATTTCAGGCAGAGTACATATTGGTTAAGAGTACATGCCCGAAAGTTGGGTTGGTGAGCCTGAATCTCAGCCCTGCTCCCAAATAACTCTGTTAATTGGTTCTTAATTTTTCTGAGGTTCAATTTTCTTCATCTGTGAAGTGGAGGAATAAATCCTCAAGTACCATTACCTGACATAGTGCCTACATGGAAAAGGGGCTCAGAAAATAGTAGCTGTTGTTATTTGTGGCCAAACCTGTCTTTAGTGCTTCCACGCTTTTGCTTATACCTATGCCCACTAAAAATTCATAACCTATTTCATCTGCATATTAAAATATTCTTTTACTTATTCCTTGCTTTAGATTTTTTTCAAAGCAAACTTTTTCTTAAAACAAATTTTATACAAAAGTCTATTGAATATAAAGGGAGAACATCTGCCTCTTCTCAGAGTCCAGTTGTTTAGTAGTAACTACATAAGATTGCTTTTCCATATACTGTTTATATAAATATATATATACATATGCACACACATGTATATATTCCTCTGTGTGTGTATGTATCATTTGTATACAGGATTTTTGTTTTGTTTTAGTTAACAAAAGTGAGATCATACTTGCTGGTTTTCAGTAGTATACTGCAGATACTTTCCTGATTTTTAGACCCAGCCTGAAAGTCATGCCTAAGAAGATCTGAAGCATTTAAGCATTTAAGCCTTGTTGTTGTTAGGTGTCATCAACTCAACTCCAACTCATAGTGACCCTATATAGGTACAACAGAATGCAACACTTCCTGACACTGCCATGCCCAGCACTATATCAGTGCTTCTCTGCTGTTTATAGGGTTTTAATGGCTAATTGCTTCAGGATTGTTTTGGGCCAGGTCCTTCTCCTTTTTTTGTGGTGGTGGAGATTGAACCCAGGCCCTCAGAGAGTGCAGAGCAGCGCTCTACCTGCTGAGCTAAACCCCAGCCCCATTTAAGCCTAGAGTGCTTTGGTAAGCTCCTTGGTGTTGTGCTGCTCTTTTGACACTATATCTAAGTGGGTATCGCTTTCCATTAGATTTTATGATTTGGAGAGCACGGACCACTTCTTTGCATTGTTTTCTCCCAACTAGTTAGTGAAATTTGAATCTGGAAGTTATGATCTGGGTTTTCTTATAAAGTTTTTTTAAAAACATATTACATGAGACCATGTGAGATATAACTTACTATGTTTTTGTCAAACTTTTATTGTGTATAAGGGCAAACTGTTACTCTTTGCTTGTCATGATTCTATATGTTTTTTGAAAAAGAATGTAATGAGCATTGTTTTTTATTTTAGTGTAACTAATACATTGAGTATTTTTTTAAACCTTTCAGATCAAGCCAATCAATGAAAGACTACGGGAGATTAAAGGCTGTAAAATGGTGATTGATGTTATAAAGACTCAACTTCCTCAGCTGAAGAAAGTGATTCAGTTTGTATGTGGAAATGGCCTTGTCTGTGAGACTGTAGAAGAAGCAAGACATATTGCATTTGGTGGACCTGAAAGACGGAAAGTAAGAAACAGACTCAGGTTGTACTTTTGGAAAAGTTGAAGGAGTATTTGTAAGGTCTGTCTCTGTCACACACACGCGCGCATGCGCGCATGTGCGCACAGGCGCACAGGCGCACACACACATGCACATTTATATATGTTTTCATTTATGAGGAAAACCAATGTAGAACCTAAGAAGGTTATACCTTCAGTAATTTTTATAATTTTCAGTTGAGTTTTTAAAAAATTAGTTTCTATAGCATTCCCCAACATCATAACTTATATTTTAGGAATTAGATTTATTATATCTTAAGGCAATTGACTTTTTTTTCTTTGTATGGAATAGATGTTCTTGTTGAACCCTGGATTTTTCCTGGATTATCTGATACAATATATGTATTTTTAAATAACAGGAAAAATGTTACTTACTTTACATTGTGGGTTAATTCTTATATAACTTAATGGAGATACTAGCTGTTCTTTTATTCATTCATGGTTTAACACAATTGAATTTATAATAGAAAGACCACTGGAAATGTGATTACTTAATACTAGTCTTTCAAGGGAATAATTTTGGTTTTAAAAATAAATATTATCTTGTTCTCATTTGACTAGTTCATATTTAGTTGAGCAATGTTAAATTCCTCAAATAATCTGACATCGTTTTTTTAAATTGTTTGTGATGAGGTACAACATAGCATTTAAGGGCATAAGCCATAAAGTGAGACCAGTGATGCTACTTAGTTATGTGACTTTAGGCAAATTTCTGCACACCTAATTTTAGTTTTTCTCATCTAAAATTGGTGAAATAGTAGTACATATTTCATAGGTTTGTGAGAGTTAAATTAAGTAACATCAAGCATAATGCTATCATAGTATGTAAGAAAGATAGTCAAAAAATGGTAGTCATTTTATTATTTACTAGTCATGAGGAATCTGTATATGGATAGGAGGCAATTGTTCAAATAGAACAAGGAAACACTGCTTGGTTTAAAGTCAAGAAAGGTGTGCGTCAGGGCTATATATCCTTTCACCATACCTCTTTACTCACTATGCTAAGCAAATCCCCCAAGAAGCTGGACTTTATGAAGAAGAACGTGGCATCAGGATTAGAAGAAGACTCATTAATAACCTGCTTTATGCAGATGACACAACTCTGCTTGCTAAAACTGAAGATTTGAAGCATTACTGATGAAGGTGAAAGAACACAGCCTTCCTTATGGATTGCACCTCAACATGAAGAAAAAAGTCCTTACAACCGAGTCAGTATGTTACTTCATAATAAGTGGAGTAAACATGAGGTTGTCCAAGATTTTGCATTACTTGGTTCTACAATCAACACCCATGGAATCAGCAGTTAACAAATCAAAAGATGCATTGCACTGGGAAAAGATGTCGCAAAAGACCTGTTTAAAGTGTTGAATCCCCAAAGAGCCAGCCATTGAAAACCCTATTGGGTCTCTGTGAGTCAGACCCTACTCCACAGTACCTAACAAGAAGAAGAAAGTGTTGAAAAGTAAAGATGTCACATTGAAGACGAAGGTGCCCCTGACTCATGCCATGGTATTCTCAATCACATCATATGGTTGTGAAAGCTGAACATTGAATAAGGAAGACAAGAGAAGAATTGATGTTTTTGAATTATGATGCTGGAGACTGATACTGACTATACCACGAACAGCCAAATGAACAAACACATCTGTCCTAGAAGAAGTGCAACCAGAGTGCTCCTTGGAGGCAAGAATGGATAGACTGCATCTTACGTATTTTGAATATGTTGTCAAGAGGGGTTAATCCTTGGAGAAGGACATCATGTTTTGGAAAGTGGCAGGTTAATGAAAAAAACGAAGACCCTCAATTAGATGGATTGACACAGTGGCTACAATAGGCTTAAACACAAAAAAGATTGTGCCTGTCACAATGTTAAGGCGTATTTGGTTCTCTTGTACACAGGGTTGCTATGAGTCAGACTCAACTTGATGGCACTTAACAACCACCATAAATCAGCTAACACATTTATCCATAATGTCTAGAATTGCAAATTTATATAAAACAAGCTATTCTTATGAGACAGGAGAGGAACATGGCAATTCACATCTGAAGCAATCCTGAAAACAATCACCCGTTGAAAACCCTATGAGGGGGCTGGGTGCAGTGGTGCACGCCTGTAACCCCAGCTACTTGGGAGGCAGAGGCAGGAGGATCACAAATTCAAGACCAGAGTCAGTCTGCATAATTTAATGAGACCCTGTCTCAAAAAGTAAAAAACAGCTGGGGCTGCAGCTCAGTGATACAGCACTTGCAAAGCATGCAAGCACTAGGATCTGGGTTCAATCCCTCTATAGCTGGGGTAGGGGGGAACCCTTTGAGGTTCGAAATTAGTCAGACCTGATTCTATGCCACCTAACAACAACTACATTCTTATGAGACATAAGAAATTGTCAGCATTAAGTTCATTCATCTGACATGTTACATATACGTTGCAAAGTACTTTTCCCAAGCCTACAGCACCTGGTATTCCCAGGTGGTCTCCCATCCAAGAACTAACCAGGCCTGACCCTGCTTAGCTTCTGAGACCTGACGATATTGAATGCTATGGTGGTATTGCTGCAGACACATGCTTACTAAGGGGACTGTAAATTCTAGGGTATTTTATGCCTTGATTCCATTTAAATTTTTTTCTTGATCTCAATTTTTTATTCATTTTGGAAAATGTGATATTTTGGGTAACCTAAGTTATTAAGATGGGAGAAGGATGTGGCAACCCACTCCCAAGGCAATCCTGAAACAATCTGCCATTGAAAACCCTATGAGGGTTGCTATGAGTCGGACACGACTCGACAGCACCTAACAACATTACAACAAGTTATTAAGAGCCTGCAGCTATAGCCCTGTGGCATCTGATCCCGGCAGATCTCAGAAGCTAAGCAGGGCCGGGCCTGGTTAGTTCCTGGATGGGAGACCTCCTGGAAACACCAGAGTCTGTAGGCTTGGGAGAAGGACCCGGCAACCCACTCCCAAAAATCAATCTGCCATTGAAAACCCTATGAACAGGAGAGAAGCACTGACAATAGTGTTTTGCCTGTTGTACACAGGGTCACTATGAGTCGGATACCGACTCAATGGCACCTAACAACAACAAGTTATTAAGGCCACTTTCATAGTATGCCATTGATACGTATGTCAGATTCTTCAAAACACAGAACTTTATAATGCAAACCATTCAGTATTAAGTATAAATATTGGTAGTTCTTCTTCTCAAAATTGAATATCTTTGGAATTAACCTACAACTTATTTTGAATCTTTTTAATGGCTAATTTGTTACCGAGAATTGCTTTGGGCCTTAGTAAAATGGGTTTTATACTTGTGGTTTGTTGAGTTCCTTTATAAACGAGGTATTATATTAGTAAAGTTCAATAAGTGTTTTTCTCATCTGCAAATTCTCAGCTAAAGAAACTGCTACATAGTATACTTTTTATCTTGTTTATGTAAATTTCTTCAATATAAAATATTTTTAATTTTGCAGACAGTTGCACTTGATGGAACCTTGTTTTTAAAATCTGGGGTCATCTCTGGAGGGTCAAGTGACTTAAAGCACAAGGCTAGATGCTGGGATGAGAAAGAGTTAAAGAATCTAAGAGACAAAAGAAGCGAGCTAATCCAGGAACTAAAGGTAAGTGTATGTCACAAAAGTTATAAAATAATCGGGTCATCACGGTGGTGCATGTCTGTAATCCCGGCCACCCAGGAGGTGAAGACAGGAAGAGAGCAAGTTTGAGGCTAGATGCAGCCTGCAGAACTTAGCAAGGCCCTATCTCAAGATAAAAAGTAACAAAGGGGTCAGGTGCCATGGTTCATGCATGTAATCCCAGGAACTCGGGAGGCAGAGGCGGGAGGATGGCAGGTACGAGGCCATAGGCAGCCTGTATAATTTAATGAGACCCTATATCAAGATAAAAAATTTTTTAAATGGACTAGAGGTGCAGCCCAGTGGTAGAGCACTTGCATAGTATCTGTGAAGCCCTGGTTTCAACCCCTAAGTACTGCCAAGAAGAAGAAAATAAAAAAGCTGGTTGAGGGTACAGCTCAGTGATAGAATGCTTGCAAACTATGTGTGAGGTCCTGGGTTCATCCCCAAATACTGCAAAAAAGGAGGAGGAGGAGGAGGAGGAGGAAGAGGGGGAGGAAGAGAAGAAAGGGAAGGAGGAGGAGGGGGAGGAAGAGAAGAGAGGGGAGGGGGAGGAGGAGGAGTAGTTATAAAATATTAAGGAGAATAATTATATTTTTAAACTAAGTGGCTTTTAAAATAGAAAAAGTTGTGTGAACTATATTTTTTCCTGTGTACATTTCTGGGTTAGGTTATGATTTTATTGCCTGTTTTAAGAGTTATTTACATAATAAGTAAATTAGCCCATAGTCATATATATTGTAAGTATGTTCTCTGACTTTTCAGTTGGCATTATTGAGGTATAATTTATAAGTGATAATAGTTCCTAGTTTCAAGTGTCTAATTTGGTACATTTTGAAAATCTAAGTAGTCGTGCAACTATTCCCAAATTTATGATGTAGAGCATTTCTATCAAACCCCCAAACTCCTTTGGGCTTCTTTCCATCCAGTCACCTCCTCTGGGTCCCTTAGGGTGTGGGAATGAAACCTGCTTCCATCATTTCAGTTTTTACTCTTGTGTAGATTTTCATGTAAATAAAAGCATGCAGCAAGTGATCTTCTGTGTCAGTCTTCTTTCCTATAGCCTAATGGAGTTTTTGTGTTTTTTGCAGTACCAGGGCCTCCCACGTGCTAGGCAGGTGCTTACCACTGAGCTGCATCTCCAGCCCCTTTTTTATTTTTTTGTTTTTTGAATCAGGGTCACGCTAAATTGCGTAGGCTGCCTCTGGCCTCAAACTTGCTGTCCTCGTACTTCAGCTTCCCAAATTGCTAGGATTATAGGTGAGTACCACAGTGATGGAGATTTGTGTCATTATGTGTATCAAAAGTTTATTTCTGCAGCCACATGGTGGCACATGCCTGGTAATCCCAGTCACTTAGGAGGCGGAGCCAGGAGGATGGCAAGTTTGAGGCCAGAGGCAGCTTGTGCAATTTAGTGAGATTCTGTCCGCAGATAAAAAATTTTAAAAGGGCTAGGATTGCAGCTTAGTGACAGAGTATTTGGAAAATATGCACAAAGCCCTGGGTTCAGTTTCCCAGTACCACCAAAAAAAAAAAAGTTTATTTCTTTTTATTGGCAACTATGTTTGACATCTGACTTTGTTCTTATTGTTATTCATGTTTTTTAATCCTTATGTACCCAAATTTATAAATCTTATGTAACTTCCAAATTTTAGAATGTATCATCCTTCTTGTTGTTTTTTGTTGTTAGGTGCCATCAAGTTGAATCCAACTCATAGCAACCCTACGTACAGCAGAATGAAACACTCCCCAATTCTGTGCCAGGCACACGGTCTTATTTATATTTAAGCCCATTGATGCATCAATCCATCTAGTTGAGGGTTTTCCTTTTTCTCATTGACCTGCCTACTTCATGATGTCCTTCTCCAGGGAATGGTCCCTCCTGACTACATGTCCAAAATATGTTAAGACACAGTCTGCCTATCCTTGCTTCCGAGAAGCACTCTGGTTACACTTCTAGGACAGATCTGTTGGTTCTTTTGGCAGTCTGTGGTTCTTAGAAAGATATTATGCTGGGTTGGGGATACAGTTCAGTGGTAGTATGCTTGCATAACATGCATGAGTCCCTGAGTGTGATCCCCATCATTGCAAAAAAAAAAAAAAAAAGGAAGAAAAAAACCTAATTCTTTCCGGAGATCACAAAATAAATTCAATAGTGCTTCCTTCTGCTGACTTCCCACTCTGTCGGTCATTTGTCAATTTCATTTGAAATATCAGCCTGAACAGATACTAAATCAATGGAATGCTTGCAGATTATCATTTTCCTAGTTAACTTTTTTCTTTTGTGTACACATATTACGTGTTTTTATTTGAGGAGATATTATGACAAGGTTACCTGACTAATTTTAATCTTTTCCTGTAAGTGTAAAACCACATTTTGTTTTAGTCTAGGGTGTACATATATGTTTAGCTTTTAAAGACTTTACAAATTTAGGCCTAGGCACAGAGAAAGTTCTGGGAAGATAACAACTTGAAATGAATCTTGCTTCTTACCCATGTCGATACTAACTGCCCTCCTCCCCCCTGTGTCTCACTTGTGCCAGATGACAGCTGGTTGGGAATGATGTCCTGGCTTCTGGGGTGGTCCATCCATACAATGGAATATTATTCAAACATAAAAAGTAAGGGAATTCTGGCACATGATACAACATGAATAAACCTTGAGGAAATTATACTACATGAAAGAAACCAGTCACAAAAGGATAACTACTATATGATTCCATTAATAAGAGGTCCCTTTACTTGGTTTTACAATCAACACCCAGGGAGGCAGCAGTGAAGAAGTTAAAAAACTTATTGCACTGGGAAAAGCTATTGCAAAAGACCTCTTTAAAGTGCTGAAAAGTAAAGATATCACATTGAAGACAAAGGTGTGCCTGACTCATGCCATGGTATTTTCAGTCTCATCATATGGTTATGAAAGCTGAACATTGAATAAGGGAGACAGGAGAAGCATTGATGCTTTTGAATTCTGGTGCCAGAGACAAATATTGAATATACCATGGTCTGCAAAAAGAACCAACAGATCTGTCCTTTCCACTCCTGTGATGCTGGGATTAAAGCCACAGAGGTGCCCAGCTAGTGTATTAGTTTTTTGAAGAAACTATTACTTCAGATGCTTATGTAATATTGTTGTCATGTGGCACCTTTGAGTCACATCTGACTCAAAGTGATGCTATGTACAACAGAACAAAACACTCCCCAACACTGGAATGCGCAGGACTATGTCAGTGCCTTTCTGCTATTCATAGGTTTTTTTTTTCTTTCCTTTATTGATAAATGTTGGTGGGGTACAGAGTAATACAGCATTTGTTTTTTCCATTATGCAACTATTACGCCACTTTTGGTCACACTTTTATCAACTTACGAGGTTTATGGAATCTTTTGGCTAATACATAGTAAAATTCATATGCATATTTGGGTTGTGTTCCCCATTTCTCTTCATAGGGTTTTCAGTGGCTGATTCTTTGGGGATTGTTTTGGGAGTGAGCTGCCAGGTCCTTCTTCCATTTTAGCAGTGTTGGGGATTGAACCCAGGTCCTCAGAGAATGCAGAGCAGTACTGTACCAACTGAGCTAAACCACAGCCCAGTGTACTTATATATTCAGTCTCTTATGAAAGAAGGGGAATTAGTGTGCAGGTGTGGCTACAGGTAAACATCAGTGAATTAAAGTACTTTGAAAAGGGAAAGTGTTTTTCTATTGTAAAATGTTCTCACATTTCCTTTTTAGGATTTAATGAAGATACTCCGCAAGGAAGCAGATTTGAAACAAATACAGACTCTAATACAAGGAACTCATACAAGACTTAAATATTCACAAAGTGAACTAGAGAATATTAAAAAAAAGCAACTTGCTGCATTTTACCGGGTAATGTGGACTTACATAAAATTTGATGGAAATTAGAACCATAACATAGAATTTCAGGAAATATATTTATATTGTTAGGTGCCATTGAGTGGAGTCCAACTCATAGTGAATCTGTGTACAACAGACAAAACACTGCCTAACACTGTGCCATGCCCAGCACTATTGTCAGTGCTTCTCTGCTATTCATAAGATTTTCAATGGCTGATTGTTTTTTTTTTTTTTTGGGGGGGGGGGTGTGGGTTTCCAGGTCCTCCCAAGCCTATAGCACCTGCTATTTCCACGTGGTTTCTCATTCAAGTACTAATCAGGCCTGACTCTGCTTAGCTTCCAAGATCTGACAGATTTGGACACCACAGTGGTATGGCTGAAGGCTATATTTATATAGCAACCTGTAATTTTTAGATACTTTATTCCTTGATGGAGATTATATTAGTCTCTTGATTATTTTTATGTTATTTAATCTTGTTGTCCAGCTGTACCAGAGTCCATTTTAGCCCATGAATTCCTCTTTTGTTTTTTAATGGATTCTTCTTTTATTGTAAAAAACACCTATTATATTTTTGGCCTCACTCTATAAATCTAAAATAGCCACGCTAAAAAGAAAATTTTTTCTCTGTTATTAGGAACAATCTCAGCTACAAAGTGAATTATTGAACATTGACTCTCAGTGTACTATGTTAAGTGAAGGAATCAAAGAACAACAACAAAGAATTGAAGAATTTCAAGAAAAGATAGATAAGGTGAAAATATATATTTATTATAAATGGTACACAGAGTATACTTCTAGACCAAATATGAGATTTAGGGCTTCTTGAATATGTGCTGAGGCAAAGATTGATAGACAACAGCGCCTCATGGGAAACAGCTTGTAAGATGAGTTTTACTCATCTGCCTTATTAATTTCCTTGCCTCTTTTGAGAACTACTGTTGTCCACCTCAAGAGACAATTTGTACTCTCTCTGTGCTGGTCAACTCTTCCCTGCCCCTTGTGAAAATTATACCCTCTTTATTTCTGTATTGCCCTTAATACCAGGAGGGAAAGAACTATCACTCAGGTTATCTTTTAAGGTTATTCGCTCAGTTACTTTTTAACATCTGTTATATGCCAGGCACAGTGCTTGGTTCTGGGGCAACAAAGATTTGGTCATTTAGCCTCTACTTACAAAGTGACAGGAGTTTTTTCTGATTTAATTTACTACACTGTTGGGTATCACTAACCCTTAGAAAGTTATTTGTCCCCTTATCACTCTGTCAGTTCTACCTACTTTCTCTGTTGTTGTTGTTTGGTGCCATCGAGTCAGTATTGGACTCATAGGAACCCTACGTACAACAGGCGAAACACTATTGTCAGTGCTTCTCTGCTATTCATAGGGTTTTCAATGGCAGATTGATTTTTGGGAGTGGGTTGCCAGGTCCTTCTCCCAAGCCTGCAGCACCTGGTGTTCCCAGGTGGTCTCCCATCCAAGTACTAACCAGGCTCGATCCTGCTTAGCTTTGGAGATCTGACGGGATCAGATGCCATGGTGCTACGGCTGCAGGCATCCTGCTCTCTCTAGTTCTGCCTTTTTCACGTGATTTAAAATCATACTCATGTTATTCCTTATTTATCTTTTTTCCAGTTTAAATACCCCTAATTTCTTTAACCTTTTACATTACCATGGATTTAAGACCAGCTCTAGAAACCGTCCTCTGGGTGCTCTGTAATTTGTCCATGCTCAGAATATTCAGAGTGTAATTTGAAAACATTGTCTGACCAGTACAGAGTATCATGGGACTCCTCGCATGAAACTTTCCATAATTTGTATTATCTGCTTATGTTAATAGTAACTTACTGCTGCATCAATCTTATCATATTCATAGTTAATGTATTGTTGTTGTTGTTGTTGTTAGGTGATGTTGAGTCGGATCTGACTCGTAGTGACCCTATGAACAACACAACAAAACACTCTCTGATACTGTGCCATGCCTGGCACTATGTCAGGGCTTTGCTGCTATTCATAGGGTTTTCAGTGGCATACTATTTCAGGATTGTTTCAGGAGTGGGTTGCCAGGTCCTTCTCCCATTTTTGTGGTGCTGGGGATTGAACCCAGGGTCTCAGAGAGCACAGAGTGGCATTCTACCAACTGAACGAAACCCCAGCCCAGTTAATATATATTCAACTAAAATCTAAGAGTTTTTAACACCCGGGCAAAGGATAGGATTAGACAGTCCACTGAGGTTAAATATTTTATTAGAGTTAGCTCAGGCTAGTTTTCCCACATCTTTTTTATTCTTAATTTCATACTCTAACATCGTATTTTTTTAACTGTCTGAGATTCTATTTATTACTCATATATAAAGAATAATTTCTTAACTAGTGTGGTGACATACAACTCAGCACTAGGGAGGCTGAAGCAGGAGTATTGACATGAGTTCAAGACCAGCCTGATCTACATAGTAAGTTCCAGGACAGCCTGGGCTGTACAGCAAGGCCCTGTTTCAAAAAAAGAAAAAGATAATTTCTTTATGTAGAATGTTATATTTTGATGTGGCTAAAGTAAATAAAATCCTTCCATCTTTATACTAAATAGAACATAAAACCAAAATAATAAGACCAGTTAATGAGCTTTCTTATTTTTTTTAATAAAAGTTTGAAAATAGATGAGCATAGTTTATGGAGATTAAGGAAGAAAAAGCATCAGTTGAATACAATGATGTTTGGTCTGATTGGTTTTTGGTCTAATCCAGGAAAATCTTGCAGTGAAAAATTTATATTATTTAAGCACTATGTATTTCTTAAAAGTAGTTATTAAAAGTTGTTTTAAAATTATTTAAAAGGTAGAAGATGACATATTCCAACACTTCTGTGAAGAAATTGGTGTGGCAAATATTCGTGAATTTGAGAATAAACATGTTAAACAACAGCAAGAAATTGATCAAAAAAGGTATTTTTATTAAAAGATATTGGTAAGCAGTTTACCAGTATAAAAGTAACCATTATTTCATAATTTAGAAAAATTATGCCTGAAGTAGTTTTTATTTCATTACATCAAGAAATAACTAGTAAAATTCATTTTCTTATAAAGAAATCTAACAGAAACTTGAACAAAAAGGCAAATCATGCTAGTTCTTTTGTAGGAAAACTCAACATTATAAAGAAGTTGTTAGGTGCCATCAAGTCGGTGTCTGGCTCATAGCAACCCTATGTACAACAGACAAAACACTATTGTCAGTGCTTTTCTGCTATTCATACAGTTTTTAATGGCTGATTGTTTCTTGGGAGTGGGTTGCTAGGTCCTTCTCCCAAGCCTGCAGCACTTGGTGTTCCCAGGCGGTCTCCCATCCAGGTACTAACCAGAACTGACCCTGCTTAGCTTCCAAGATCTGATGAGATCAGATGCCAGAGTGGTATGGCTGCAGGCATAAAGAAGTTAGTTCTCCTTAAATTAACGTACAATCTTAAACATCACCTCAGCACAATTATGGACGTGATTTTTTTGGTAACTGTTGTTAGGTGCCTTCGAGTCAGTGTCCAAGTTGGTGTCCAACTCAGCGACCTTTTGTACAACAGGCAAAACAGTATTGTTTGTGCTTCTCTGCTATTCATAGTGTTTTCAATGGCTGATTGTTTTTTAGGAGTGAGTTGCCTGGTCCTTCTCCCAAGCCTACAGCACCTGGTATTCCCAGGCAGTTCCCATCCAAGTATTAACCAGACCCGACCCTGCTTAGCTTCCGAGATCTGATAGGATCGGATGCTACAGTGGTATGGTTGGAGGCTTTTTTTAACTACAGAAGCGGATTCTGGAGCTCACATGTACAAGTAGCCAAGAAAAGTCTGGAAAAAGTAGTAAGATGCCAGGTGCAGATGGAATGTGCCTGTAACCCCAGTGACTTGGGAGATGGAAGCAGGTGGATAGTAAGTTCAAGGCCAGAGGCAGCCTGCGTAATTTAGCAAGACTGTCCCAGTACAAAAAATAAAAAATATAAAAGGTGGGGCTGGGGGTGTAGCTAAATGTTAGAGCATTGGTAAAGAATGCACAAGGCCTTGAGTTCAGCCCCTATAAGTAAAGAGTAGTGAGATTGGACTGGAACTCCCAGCTTTTAAAATACAGTATAAATCTTGAGGCACTGGCTCATAGAGTACAGAAATATACTCAAATCTGTAAGGAGAAATTTGATTATATCAGTGGAGAAAAGTTACGCTTTTCAATAAGTCATGGAGATAGATGTGATTTTTAAAAACATGCTGGATTCCTTTCTCATCCCTTAGACTTGATTCTAGTTGAATCAAAATTTTTTAAAAAATAAAAATGTAAAATACTAGAATAAGTCATGAGTGAATTTTTAAAAATAATCCCAGAGTAAGAAAGGCTATTCAGTGTGATATAAATCCTAGAAGCTATGAAAGTAAAGATTGACAGAATGCAAATACATGGAAATTTTAAAAATATGTATGGCAGAAGCATCAAGAAGATGATCAGAAAGTAAGTGGCATTCAGCTGTGGGGGACATAACACATAAATGTGATCAGAGTTGGCTGCCTCTGAGGAGGATCAGAGACATTTTACTTTTCGTGTATTCCTATACCTTTTGCATTTTGTAGCATATACGTGTATTATCTATTCAAATATAATGTTTATAAGGGTAATATATGGCCAGGTGCAGTGACTCATGCCTGTAATCCCAGCAACTTGAGAGGCAGAGGCAGAAGGATCACAAATAAGAGGCCAGAGGCAGCCTGCATAATGTAGCAAGACCTTGTCTCAAAATAAGTTAAAAATGGGTTGGGAGAGCAGCTGAGTGATAGAACACTTGCAAAGCATGTGTGAGGCCTGGGTTCAGCCATCTAGTACCACCAAAAAAAAAAAGTAATATGCTTCTTGGAGAAAATATAGAAAACTTTTCTTTGTTCTGAAATAAAAACTGTCACCATTTTGGTCCACATCCTTTCTATTTGTTCTTTATAATGCTTTTATATACCATTCATTTGACACATATTGACTGTGTTCTTCCCATGTGTTAGATACCCTTCTAGGGGTGGAGGATACAGCAGTGGGTAAGCTGTATCCTTACAGCTCTAAGGGTGGAGGAGGGTACAGCATGCCCCTGCCTATTTTGGGTTCTTTGCATTTCACTATACATTTTCAGATCAGCTTTCCAACTACTATAAAAAACATTCTGGGATTTTGATTGGAATTATGTTAAATGTATAGATTGATCTGGGAAGAATTGACATCTTAATAATGATTTGTGACCGTGGTACCTGTCTCCATATATTTAGGTCGTGCTTACTTTCTCTCATTAAGAGTTGTTAGGTTTCAGTGTACAGATTTGATTTTGTGCATATTTTGTTAAATTTGTTCCTAAGCACTTCATATCTTTGTGCTATTGTAAATGGAATTGTTTTTAATTTTTCAATATAAAATTGTTTGTTGGTGTTCTTGTTGTTAGGTGCTATCAAGTCAGGTCAGACACATAGGGACCCTATGAACAACAGAACAAAATATTCCCCAACACTATGACAGACACAGTCACTTTTGTGTTTCAATCCATTGTTGCAGACACTGTGTCAATCCGTCTAGTTGAGGGTTTTCCTTTTTTCTGTTGACCTTTCACTCTCCCAAACATGATGTCCTTCTCCAGGATTGCTCCCTCCTGGCCACATGTCCAAAATACGTAAGACGCAGGTTAGCCGTCCTTGCTTCCAAGGAGCTCTCTGGTTGCACTTTTTCTAGGACAGATCTGTTGGTTCTTTTAGCAGTCCATGGTATATTACATATTCATCTTCAGCACCATAATTCAAAAGCATTAGTTATTCTCCTGTCTCCTTTATTCAATGTCCAGCTTTCACAGCCATATGATGCTACTGAAAATACCATGGCATGAGTCAGGCACACCCTTGTCCTCTTTACTTTTCACATGATATACTACCTTTTCATGTATTTTGGATTTGATTTGTTAAAATCTTGTTATGGATTTTTGCATCTGTTTTCTTAAGTGTAACAATCTATAGTTTTCTTGCAGTGTCTTGTTATGGGCTGTTATCAGGGTACTGCTAGACCCATAAAATGAGCTAGGAATTGTTCTTTCCGCTTTGATTTCTGGAGGAGATCATGTAGAGTTGGTTTTGTTTTTTTCTTTAAATGGCAAAATTTTCCAATGGAGCCACCTGGGTTCCACATTCTTCTCTGTGGGGAGGATTTTAATTACAGATGCAGTTTCTTTCATGAATATAGGCCTATTCAGGATATCTGTTTTCTTAGGTAAACTTTGGTAGTTTGTGTCTCTCAAGGAATTTGTGTATTTGAGTTGTGAAATTTATTAACATAAAGTTACCCTGAATATACGTTTTTTAAAAATCTGTGGGAACTTCACTCACATACTTTCATTCCTGATATTGGTGATTTTTCTTCTCTCTTCCTCTTATCTACCTTGAGATGTATCAATTTTTATTGATCTTTTCTAAGACCAACTCTTGGTTTCATTGATTTTTCTGTGTTTTATCTGTTTCTACATTATTCATTTCTGTTATTTATTATTTCCTTTCTTCTTGTTTTTGTTGTATTTACTCTTTTTTTAAAAAAAAAACTTTTAAAGATAGAAGCTTACCGTATGGACTTTAGATTTCTCTTCTAATATACCTATTGCAAGCTATTTGTTTCCTTCTAAGTGGTGTTTAAACTGCATCCCACAAATTTTAGTATGTTGCATTTTCATTTTCATTCTATTCAAAATATTTTCTAGTATCTCTTGTGATTTTTTTCTGTGACCCAGGATTGTTGTTAGGTGCTTATGCCTTTTTGATGAATGAATCTGTTTATCATCATAAAATGCCCCTCTTGACCCCTGTCATCTTTGTTGTTCTGAAGTCAAATTTAAACTTCAGTAGACTTCTTTCTAAAGAATTCTGCCTATGAGCCGGGTGCCATGGCACATGCCTGTAATCCCAGTGACTCTGGAGGCTGAGACAGGAGAATTGCAAATTCAAGACCAGAAACAGCCTGCACAATTTAGTAAACCTTATCTCAAAATAAAAAAGGGGCCAGGTATATGCCTCAGTGGTAGAGCACTTGTTTAGCATGTGTGAAGCCCAGGATTCAACCCCCAGTACTAAAAAAAAAAAAAAGAAA
Source organism: Pedetes capensis (assembly GCA_007922755.1). Lineage (NCBI taxonomy): Eukaryota > Metazoa > Chordata > Mammalia > Rodentia > Pedetidae > Pedetes > Pedetes capensis. The sequence continues at coordinate 62,120 of VMDO01005654.1, read as the reverse complement.
AAAGAAAAAAGAATTCTGCCTGTGTTTGTTTCTCATAAAACCCAACTGAAATTCTAATTGATATTGCATTGAATGTACAGATGTGGGGAGAAATGATATCTTCAGAATATTGTCATCCCATCTCAGAACACAGAATGTCTCCCTTTATTCACATTGTCTGTACTTTTTATTGGAATCTTACAGCTTTTTCCCATGGAGATCAATGTGTTCTTATTAATTCCTAGAATAGTATCTATGTTTAGTTGGCTTCTATCAGTGTAAAAAAATGGTCTCAAATTTAGATTTATTTAACATCTGATAAATTTGATAAGTCCTATTAATTACTTCTAGTAGTTTATTCATCATATATTCTAGATATTTAGTTTGAGATGTCTGTGACATCCAGTTGGAGGCACAGAATAGGCACCTGAATAAACAAGTTAAGAATCCAAGGGCAAGGTCCAGGCTAGAGGTATAAATTGGGGGACTGCAGTACTTAAAGTCATGTGACCAGATAAGAGCACCAAAGGAAAAGGAAGAAAGCCCAAAAGATGTTAACAAGTTGAGGAAAAATAAAACAAAAACCAAAAAACACTGAAGGAGCCCCCAGAGAGGGAAAAGGAAAAGGAGAGTAGTGTGATATCCCAGAGCCAAGTGGGGAAGTGTTTTACTCAGACAGTCTGTCTGCCTCCTCCAATAGAAACAGTTCCCTTGAAGATTATTCTTAGCTTCTTCTCCAGGCAGGGCAGTCAGCGGTCAGGAGTGGGAATTATATTGCCTAGTCTCAGTGTGTAGTACCTTGCTCCACCCTTTCCTAAGTGGGTAGCTTTAGGCAAGTCTGAACTCCATGCATTTAGTCTCTTCGGATGTTAAATAGTGGTAATAGTATCACTCACTTCATAGTCATATGACTTAAGTGGGTTAACTCATGGAAGAGTTTTGATAGCAAATAGGCATATAGTAAGCTCTCATTAAATATCACTGTTTTTGTTTTTTGTATTGATATATATTGTAACCAGCAATCAAAACCACACCATGAAGGAGCAAAAAGCCAATTAAAAGGGAGTCTTTTTTAAGCTGGCAGCCACAGAGGACTAACGTTTCCCTAAAACCCGTGGCCCTGAGGAGTGGTTGTGGGGGTTTATAAAGGCAAAAGCCACATCCTGTGGGGCAGGCTTTACATCCAAGCTTTTCCAAGTTCCTGACATGGGTTCCTGACAGAGGTGATGGGAAGCGATAAGCATTTGGTACAGAAGCAGTTAAAAGTTAACATTAACATATGACTTAAGGTATAAGCAAACCACATTCCTGACTTAACCTATGTAAAGTGATAGAAGCAGAGCAGGCAATTTAATATTTTCCACTAGTGTCCTACCTAGGATGGTGTCAGTCCTGTTCACTCAGTGCCCTTTTACATGTATAACACAGTATTTGATATAGTTAATGTTTAAAAGCTTGTTTGTTGTATTTTTTTTTTTTTTTAATTATTGGGTTGTTGAACCAAGGGCCTTGCACAAGCTAGGCAAGTGATCTACTACTGAGCTGCACCTCCAGCCCCTCTTTTATTTTTGAGACAGGATCTCACTGAGTTGTGCAGGCTGCCTCTGGCCTCACACTCTCCTATCCTTCTGCCTCCACCTCTTGAGTTGCTGGGATTACACGTGTGCACCACCACACCTGGCTCAATATTGGAATTCTTTATGAGGAGTTTATGAAACTGGCAAAGAAGGAAAGTGCATCATGAAGGGACCTGTTCATAAATCCTCAAATTTGGAGTTTATATGAATAGCTATTCAAAAAGACTGACTGACTAAATAATAAGAACAGAAGGAAAGAGAGAACCTATAGATTATAAAAGATTTAAGCAGCATCATCCATATGCCATGTGTGGATCCTAGTACATACAACCAGTTTTTTTTTTTTTTAAATGAGACTATCAGGAAATTTGGCAATGAGAGCAATTGATAGGAAAGTTTTCATAATTTTTAAGTTATAATAGTTTATAGTTATGAATGAAAAGCCATTTTACTTTCAGAGATACACATAAAAAATACAGACGAAATTACAGTGTCTAGAATTTACTTCAAATAATTCAGTAGTGGGAGGGAGTGATGAGCGGGATCATTCGTGAAACAAGATTGACCATGAATTGATAAAGCTGAGTGTGAGCCACATGGCGTTCATTATAGAATTTCTTCTACATTTGTATTTGAAATTTCATATAACAAAACATTTAAAAAAATAAGAATCCAGATACTTGTCTTACCACTTGCAATGCTTGACTTTATTATACTAGATTAGAATTTGAAAAACAAAAAACTCGGCTTAATATTCAGCTTGAATATAGTCGAAATCAGCTTAAGAAGAAACTGAATAAGATCAACGCATTAAAAGAAACTATCCAGAAAGGTAGAGAAGACATTGATAACCTAAAGAAGGTAATTTATAATGGGTGGCTAACGTACCTCTTCGTGAAATTATGACCTGCTTCACTGAATAGCCATGTTAAGTTCTTACGTGGGCCAGATATTGAAGCAGGGGGCAGATCTGGGAAATAATTCAAGTAAAATCTTCATAGGTTCATGAGTTACTGGATGTCAAGTGGGAGAGATGTTGAGGGGGTTGCCACAGACTTCTAACAGAATTCTGGGTAGGAGCTACAGATTTGGGAGTTGCTGATTTGTTTTTTGTTGTTATTGGGGCAGGGGAGTTTGTTGTTGTTGTTTAAAAAGATAGGGTATTGCTGTATATCCCAGGCTGGCTTCAAACACACAGTCCTCCTCCTCAGCCTCCCAAGAGTTGGTTAAGGGTGTGTGCCCCCATGCCTGGCTAGAGTTACTGGTTTATGGGAGTAAATGGAAACCACGTGAGAATGGCTGAGACTCCCAAGCAGGAAGGCAGTGGAGAACATTACAGCAAAGGAGCAGTGATGGGATTCTGGAAGGGTCGGGGAGGTAAGGAGGAGAGCCGGAACAGGTGGGATCAGAGGAGCCCCAGCACTGCGCGAAGGGTGAAATGATGAACGTTATCAAAAAGGCAGTCGGAAATGTCTATTTAGTTGCCAGTTATAGTATAAGGAACACTTTTACTGCACAATGGGAACAGTCTGATGGTGGCAAGCTGAGGAATGGACCCTAAATGAAGGACAAAGGCAGGTAGTGATGACCAGTTTCCAAAAGGGGATAGAGCGAGAGTGAGGCACAATCAATGACAGAAATTCAAGAAGCACACAGAATGAGGAGGTTTACCTTAGAATGGCTGGGTTGGTCTTCCTGATGATAGCAGAACCCACCTTATTAATGTAAAAGATGGTAAATTTGCAATGGAAATCGTTTCTGTTCAGGCTGAAGAAGACTGCCTGCAAGTCGTGGAAGAACTCATGGCGAAGCTGCAGCAAGTTAAGGACATATTTGTCACTCAGAATTCCAACATTGAAAAAATTCAAACTCAAATTGAAGAGGAACGGAAAGTGTTTTTGGATGTTGACAGGTAATTAAGAATTCATTAGTTTAAAAGACCTAGGTAGTGGCTTAAATGTGTACTGTCAATCTGAAATTTATTATCTGAAGTTGCACTGAAGTCTGTACCCTTTGTTGCTCCTGGTCCCACAGAGCACCTTCCAAACATTCTGATTTGGGGGACAACCAAGAGAGGTGGTTAGTTGTTTAGAGTGAATAATTCTTTTTGGTGGAGGAAAACTGGATAGAGTCCCTTAACCTAAATCCTTCTTGATACTGGTGTCTTCCTTTGTCCAGTGGCTCCCTCTAGTCTGTGCAACACAGCATGGAGGGTAAGTAGGTAGAATGGAGCTATACTGCCTGGTGGCATATCCCAACATATACCACGCCTTAAATTTCTCATTAGTAAAATGAGAATAATAGAGCCGGGCTCGGTGGCACACACCTGTAATCCCAGTAGTGGCATGGGAGGCTGAGGCAGGAGGATCGCAAGTTCGAGACCAGAGGCAGTCTGCATAATTTAGCGAGACCCTGTCTCAGAAAGTTAAAAGAAAAATGGGTTGGGGGTGCAGCTCGGTGGTCCAGCACTTGTAAAGCATGCAAGCCCGAGGCCCTGGGTTCAACCCCCAGTACTGCAAAAAAAAAAAAAAAAAAGAAGAATAAAAGTGCCTGCCTCATAGAATAATCATAAGGATTAAATGAATTAATATTCATCAGCACTTAAAACAGTACCTGGCACCTGGTAAGCATGTATATTTGCCTTGATGATGACCTTTTGAATTGGCCAAGTTGTACCAAAATGACATCTGTTTTCTTGTGGTTGACATGACCATCGTGATCACACAGAATGAGCTTTTTTGGTTCAACTTCTTGCTATGCCATAGTTTTCCTCACTGTCCAAAGATGTTCAGGTGCTTTAAGATACAACCCAAGAGTATTTTGTCTAGAATTTCTGAGTAGAATTAAAATCTGTTCTCTCCTAATGTTTTTATTCTTGTATTTAATTTAAACAGGACTATTTCTGTTGCTCTTCATAGTCTTGAAAACCTTTTAGTTCTGCCTTTCTTCCTCTTTCCCTCTCTCCCTTCTTTGCTTTCTTCCTTTCTCTCTTTCTCTTTTTCTTTCTTTCCTCTCTTTTTGGTCCTGTTTAAAGGCCCAGTTGGCTCAACTGGTAAATCTCACACATCTCATTTTCAGACAGGACATGATTTCAGTGATAGTGGTAGCACAGAAACCTCAGATTATAAACTGGGTGCGGTGGCACACGCCTGTAATCCCAGTGGCTCTGGAGGTGGAGGCAGGAGGATTGCAAATTCGAGATCAGAGGCAGTCTGCATAACTTAGCAAGACCCTGTCTCAGAAAGTAAAAAAATGGGCTGAGGGTGCAGCTCAGTGGTCCAGCACTTGGAAAACATGCAAGCACAAAGCCCTGAGTTCAAACCCCAGTACTGAAGAAGAAAAAAAAAGAAAAGAAAAAGAAAAAAAGGAAAGAAACCTCAGATTGTTAGTGAGGCAGTGACGTGCTGGATACGATATTTTTCTTGTTAAGAAACTCTTTTCTCCTGGTATGAGGCTCTGAAATGTAGCACTTAAGTGAGGGAGAAATTTAGATTTAAAAGTAAAGTAATTGGCGCCAGGCAGGGTGGCACATACCTGTAATCCTAGGGCATTGAGGCACGAAGATTGCCAGCCTGGGCTACATAGTGAGACCCTGTCTCTAAAAACAAACAAATAAGTAAAATAATTCTGCAAACACTGTGTCTTCGCTAGCAAGAATGTATATTATTGAAAAATGCTACCTTGGATTAACTAGTTACATTCATGGCCTTTCTCAGGAGTGTTAATGTTTAAATTACAAACTCTAGCACTTTTAGCACTCACAGGAAGATAACCCTCTTCATGTAAGTTTATAACATAACATTATTTTCCTTAGTGCAACTTTACATAATGAGTAAACCCACTTTTTCATATCTTTGTTATTCACAGGGAAGTGGGAAAATTACAAAAGGAAGCTGTGATTGTTCAGACTTCTCTGGAACAGAAACGATTAGAGAAGCATAACATGCTGCTTGATTGCAAAGTTCAAGACATTGAAATAAATCTTTTATTGGGGTCCCTGGATGACATCATTGAAGTGGAGGTAGTCTAGCAAATGATTTTAAAATATTTATAGTTGTATGGAACAGAATATAATGTCTTTTGACTGCTTCTTCCTCTAGGGATGAGGATGGCATCCTCTCCTTCTAGGAGGGAAAAAGAGCAAAATGATTATCATCACAGGGGACTAGGCATTGTGTGCAGTTCTCTGATATCCCTTGTTAATACATCTTTTTAGCTGCACACGATGGGCCAATGTTTCTTACTGTATATTAAGTGTCCAAGAGCAATCAAAGAATTAAAGCATTTCTCCCCTTTTTGCAATGCCCTCAGACACTCAGAAATCTTCAGTTCCAACCAGGAACTGCTCAGGAAGTAGACTTAGATCTTTTGGATTCTTCGGAATGTAGTATCTATAACACTAAGCTTCCCTTTTGCTAATATCAACAACGTCTTTTAGCATAGTTCTGTTGTGATATACCCAAAAAGTCTGTCTTTTTTCTCTGTTTTAGAAAAGGCAACAATCTGGATAGGAGGAAAGGAAAGGAGAGAACCCTTTCCTGGTCACAAATGACAGAAGCCCAACTCAGATGGCTTTAGGAAAAAAAAAAATGGCTTTAAGAAAAAAAAAAAAAGAATTTAAGGGAATTAAGTAAGAGGGCTGGAATGGAGGTAATCTTGGACATGGCTCACTCCAGGAACTTTAAGGCTGTCAGAATCTTTTTTGCTCAATATATTGACTTTGTCCTCTCAGATCAGCTTTCCCTTTGAGGCTACAAGGTAAACATTGGCTTTGACCACAGGGAAGAGAACTCTTCTCTACCCTCTCTCAGAAAAATCCTGAGGAAGAATTCTGGTTGGTTTATTCTGGGTCATTTACTCACTTTAGTTCATGTAGGGAGAGGGGAAAAGAGGGTCTGTTATTAACAAAAGTAAGTGGGAGCAGAAAAATAGTATTCACTATACACAGAAGTAGAAAGTCTGTTTAAAACACAAGGTAACTTTAGGGTCGCTATGAGTTGACACCAACTCAACAACAACAACTGTTAAGGAGAGACAACATGTGAGAACAGACAGGCAACCAGGCACAGTAGTGCTTGCCTGTAATCTCAATGATTTGGGAGGTCGAGGCAGAAGTATTGCAAGTTCGAGGCCAGAAGCAGCCTGCATAACTTAGGGAGACCTTGACTCAAAGTTAAAAAAAAAAATGGACTGGGGGTGCAGTGCAGTGGTAGAACACTTGCACAGTGTATGTGAGGTCCTGGATTAAACCCCCAAAAGCAAAAAAAAAAAAAAAAAAAAAAAAAAAAGGCAATTTGAGCAGAGACAGAACTTTTAGGAAGAACCAAAAAGAAATTCTACAGATCAAAAACACTGTAATAGCAATGAATAATACTTCTGGTGGACTTACCAATAGATTGGACATAAAACAGGAAAATACCTCCACGCTTAAGGATAGAAACCTCCAAAACTAAAAAGCAAAGAAGAAACAGATTTTCCGGGAACTGTAGGAGAACTACAAAAGGTATAACATACATGTTACTCAGAATGCCAGAAGAAGAAAGAAGGAAAGGAACAAAAACAGTATTTGAAATAATAATGATTAAGAATTCCCGTAAATTCCCAAAGGGAGACAAGTCATCATATCATAGTGACACCCGCATCTCCATATTCAATGCAGCACTTTTCACAGCAGTAAGGATATGGAACCAATCAACATGCCCATCAACAGAAGATTGGATAAAAAAATTATGGTACATATACACAGTGGAATACTACTCAGCAGTAAAAGTAATAATGTTACTTGCAGCAGAATGGATGGAACTGGAGAACATCATCTTAAGCAAATGAACACAAGCTCAAAAGAGAAATACCATATGTTCTCACTCATGTGGGAGCTGAATCTTACTTAAAGGAAGAAAAAATCCTATACATAATTGATATATAAAAAATGCACAGTTAAAACTTAGCAAAGAAGGGACAATATAAAGAGTAGAATGAAGGAGGGAGGGGACTAGCAAAGGGAAGCAAAGATTGCAGAAGGTAGAATGGGGAGGAGAATTAATGTAGAGGGATAAAGCAGGAGAGGATAATCTCAATGTAAACGCAACTTCATGAGTACTTTGGAAAAATAGAGGACTATAACCCAAATATGCATTTGAGTTTCACTACATATTAATCAAAAGGCTCTATAAACCTTGTAAGTTGATAAAAGTGTAACCAAAACTGATGTTGTTGTTGTTAGGTGCTGTTGAGTAGGTGTCCGACTCATAGCGACCCTGCGAGCAACGGACAAAACAGTATTGTTAGTGCTTCTCTGCTATCCATAGGGTTTTCAATGGCAGATTGTTGTTTGGGCTGCCAGGTCCTTCTCCCAAGCCTATAGTATTTGGTGTTCCCAAGCAGTCTCCCATCCAAGTACTAATCAGACCCAATCCTGCTTAGCTTCCCAGATCTGATAGGATCAGGTGCCACAGTGGTATGGCTGCAGGCAAAAGTGATATAATAGTTGCGTAATGGAAAAAGCCAATACTGTATTACTCTGTCCCCCACCATCATTTCCCAATAAAGGGAGGAAAAAAAAAAAAAGACTACATCAAAGGTAAAGTGTGAAATCATAAAACTCTAAAAGTCAAAAAAAAAAAATTCACCTAAATTAATGGCAGATACCAAATGGAAAATCTAGAAAGCTCAGAGAACAGGTGTTTGACAATGTCTTTTAAGATGTAACACCAAAAGCTCAGTCAATGAAGTAAATAATTGGTAAGCTGAAATTCATTCAAATTAAAATTTTCTTCTTTGTGAGCCACTATCAAGAAAATGAAAAGATAAGTTATAGACTGGGAGAAAATATTTGCAAAAGACATCAGGTAAGACTTATCCAAAATATTCAAAGAACTCTTAAGAATAAGAAAACAATCTAATTAAAATATGGGTCAAAGCCCTTTACAGAATACCTCACCAAAGGAGAATGTAGATGGCAAATAATCATATGAAAAGACATGCCAAATCATATGTCATGAGGGAGATGCAAATTAAAACATAGTATCACTATACACCTGCATTTTTCATCAAAATCCAGAACACTGAGCCTAATGCTGGCAAGGATGTGGAGCAACAGAAACTGTCTTTCATTGCTACTAAGAATGCAAAATGATACAGCTATTTGGAAGATAGTTGAGTAGTTCTTATAAAACTAAATACACTATATGATCCAGCAGTTATACTAGCTAGTATTTGCCTAAAAGAGACAAAAACATATCTACTTAAAAACCTGCACACGGATATTTATAACACTGTATTTATAATTGCCAAAACTTGGAAGTAACCAAAATATCCTTAATTAGGTGAACAGATGAACTGTATGTTCAGAGCAGGCAGTATTATCCAGCATGAGAAAGAAATGAAGTATCAAACCATGAAAAAACAGGGAGGAAACCTAAATGCGTACTGATAGGTTAAAGAAGACAATCTAAAAACACTATATATATGTATGTGATTCCAACTATGTGACATTCCAGAAAAGGCAACTCTAGAGACAGTAAAAGCCTGCAGCTGTAGCCCTGTGGCATCTGATCCTGTCAGATCTCAGAAGCTAAGCAGGGTCGGGCCTGGTTAGTACCTGGATGGGAGACCGCCTGGGAACATCAGAAGCTGTAGGCTTGGGAGAAGGATCTGGCAACCCCCTCCCAAAAATCAATCTGCCATTGAAAATCCTATGAACAGCAGAGAAGCACTGATAATAGTGTTTCCCCTGTTGTACAGAGGGTCGCTATGAGTCGGATACTGACTCCACGGCACCTAACAACAACAACAAGAGACAGTAAAAGATCAGTGGTTGTCAGAGGTTCAAAAGGACTAAGGGACGAATAAGTAGAGCACAGAAGATTTTTAGGGCAGTGAAACGGTTCTGCCTAACAATACTGTGGTAGATATATGTCTTTATACATTTGTACAAACCTATAGCATGTATACCAAGAGAGACCCCTAGGATGTAAAATATGGTCTTTGGATAATTGTGAGGTGTCAGTGGAGGTTCACTGATGGTAACAAAAGTACCAAGTGGCGGGAGGTGCGGATAGCACAAGCTGTTCCTGGGGGAGGGAGGGGTGCATAGGCAATCTCTATACCTTCCTCTCAGTTTTACTGTGAACCTAAAACTGTTTCAAAAAAATAAAGCCTATTTTTTCAAAAGTGGTACCTCTGTTCCACTTTGTTCTAGTCAAGCCACACTGGAATATTTCACTTACATCTTAAACCATGCTAGTGAAGAAAGGAGGCAGTAGCTTGGGGAATATGTTTTCTTCAGATAGGAGAAAGTCTGTCATGTGGGTCATACTTGTTCTTTCCACTCCTAGGTGTGGATAACAGGTTGGGTGCTGAAAGCCACAGGATCAGGATCTAATTTCTCCTGCTAGGGAGCCTTTCTGGTGTTTTTTGTTTTTTGTTTTGTTTTGTTTTGTTTTTGGTGTTGTTGTTGTTTGTAGTATTGAGAGGTTAAACTTATGGTCCCACACGTTAGGGCAAGTGCTCTACCACTGAGCTGCAACTCCAGTCCCTTTTTTATTTTGAGACAGGGTCTCACTAAGTTGCATAAGCTGCCTCTGATCTCAAACCTGCAATCCTCCTGCCTCAACCTCTCTAGTTGCTGGGACTTACAGACGTGTACCACAGCAGAAACATTTTCAGTAGGGAGATGGCGGGTATCCGGTGGTGAATTCTCTGAGATTTTGTAAGCACATCTAGTAGTGGCCATGTATTAGTCATGCTGTTCAAGATATTTCATAAAGCCCACAATAGAAAAGGCATTAGATATGAGTGTTTCTCTCCAAAGGGCTGAACAAAAATTATTAGGTAGAGATAACTGTCTTACAACAATTGCAGTGGAAATAACTGTCCTATTTGTGAGGTACTGGTGGTTGTTAGGTGCTGTCAAGTCAGGTCCGACTCAGTGACCGTGTGTGCTACAGAATGAACATTACCCACCACTGTGCCATGCCCAGCACTATATCAAACAGTGCTCTGCTATTAGGCTTTTTGATGGCTAATTATTTCGGGAGTGGGCTGCCAGGTCCTTTTCCCTAATCTTAGCCTGGAAGCTCAGCTGAAACCTGTCGATCATGGTTGGCCCTGCTGGTATCTGAGATATTGGAGGCCATAGCTTTCAGCATCATAGCAACACACAAGCCTCCACAATACGACAGACACACTTGGGAGATTTGTGAGGTAGAACCTGAGAATCCCCTTCCATTGCAGGTATTCAGGCAGAGGTTGAGTTACCCTCACCTGCCATGGTTCTCATAGAAGGCTCTTATATTGTGGGAGGAGACTTTAATATATTACTGCTTACAAAATGGCAATGTGTAGAGATGGAGCACTTGAGGATCATGTTGCCTTAGAAGCCTGCATTCCTAACAGCCCCAGATGAATCTGCTGTTGCTGGCCAATGGCCCACACTTTGATTAGCATTAGTTGACTTACAGAAGTCAGAGGATTTTTTTTTTTTTTTTTTTTTTCTGTTTTGTGGTGTTTTCTGAGATAGGGTCTTGCTTTGTAGCCCAGGATGACCTTGAACCCAGGATCCTCCTGCCTCAGCACCCTAAATGCTAGAACTACATATGGGATGCACCAGCATGCCCAGCCATACACAGTAGTTTCATACAAATGAAGACATCAAACCACACACAGGAATCGTGAGATGTAGAGCTTCAGCATTACATCTTGTACTCAATTTCTATGAGCTGTTAACACATGAATTACATAAAATGTATACTTAATTTGAAAAGTAGTTTCCTTGAATTTGTATTAGCTAAGAATGTCTACAAGAGTGAATAACAAAGAGGATTTTTTTTGTAAGTCTGGTTTTGATCAGCATTACACCAAAGGCCAGGCAACAAGTGAATAAAAGCTCATTTATATGTTCTCTTTTTAATTCCCTCCTTTTTAATTCCAGAGCATAATACATATTGAAATTGGAATATATATGTCAGTCATTGCAGTAGGCACTGAGAATACAGCAGTGAATACAACAGCCAAAAGTCCTCTCTTTCACATTGAGGTAGAGACAAGCAAACAGACAAATGATAAGTGAAATATTTTTGTGCTGGGTATTGATAACATGCTAAAATAAGAACGAACCTGGAAGGGGAATACAGAGCATTGATGGCAGAGACTCATAGCCTTAGATGAGAGGCCAGGATGGCCTGAGAAGAGGCAGCCAGTGAGTAGAGGTGGTCAGAGGTGAGCAGACATCTAGGCGGGGTTGCCCAGCATAGGGTAGTGTGCCTGTCTTGGGAACGGCACACCTGCTTTGTCAAGGAGGCTGTGTGGTTGTAGCAGAGTGAGCATAGGACACTGGCACACGATGAAATTAGAAGGCAACTGAGGGCCAGTCCTTGCACCCTCTCCAGCCATCACAAGGGCGTTACCTTTTAATCTGAATGAACTGATGAGCACCTGGAGGACTAAGGGCAGATGGGTGAGCAGAGGTCACTATTTCAGGTAACATGGAAAGAGTTTCATTTGTTTTTTAGTTGGGGACTGAAGCAGAAAGTACCCAGGCAACAACTGATATCTATGAAAAAGAAGCAGCCATTGAAGTAGACTTCAGCCCTCTAAAGGAGGATTTGAAGGTAATTGAAAGATTTCTGTTACTTTCGACTAATTCATATAATATTAAATATTTAAATACTACAGAATCATTTTTAAATGGTAGAGTGTAAGTTATTTTAAAAGTAGATTTCCTAATGTCACTGGGAGATGCAGCCCAGCACTGCTGCCAATAGCCTGAGGAGTCCCCTTCGGGCCTGCCCCTCAGGAAAGCCAGGTCCTTGGCTTAGTCAAGAAAAGGATATCAGGGTGAGTCAAAGTTAGCAAGTTTATTAAGTAGAGATGAGAGACAGTGAATGCTTTAAGTTTAAGCATAGGCATTCAGAGACAAAGAGTGACACACAGGAAAAGAGTAGTAGTGCATATCTCAAGGGAGAAGCTCAGCTAAACATTTTTTGTTTTATTTATTTTTTGTTGTTATTGTTACTGTTGTTTTGGGGTTCGGTTTGGTGCGGTGGGGTGCGGTACCAGGGAGTTGAACCCAGGGCCTCACGCAGGCTTTTGCAAGCACTCACCCACTGAGTGGTACCCCCAGCCCATCGTTTACTTCTTTTCCCATCTGGCCTTGAATTTTCGATCCTCCCTGCTCTGCCTCCCAAGTCACTGGGATTACAGGAGTGCACCACAGTACTCAACCACCAAAGCATCTTAACTTAAATAGCTGTACATGAATATGATTTTGTGGCTTTTGAAGTTGCAGTGCCCAAAGGATATAATTTACAATCAAGTTTAATGATGAAGTATAGTTTAAAAATTAAATACAAAAAAAAAAAAAAAATATATATATATATATATATATATATATATATATGAATGAACTGGTTTACTTGTTCTCAAAGAATTTTCTTTCTATAAATGAAATTATAAGGTGGTTTTATGAGGTACATTGTTGGGGTTTAGGAATGAGAAAGGAACACTTTCAGCTTTCACTATAGGTCAGCTCAAAGGTCTCAAACATTCTGACCCTAAGTAAGCATGGTCTGTTTGTTGTCTTTAGCATTGTTGTTTGAGATCTCTTTAGAAAAAACTAAGGATTGTCTCTGTGTAGGCAGCCTCTGCTGATCTTGTCAGTTGTGTTGAAGTCATTGATTCCCAGCTGACAGGAGATATAACCAGCCTCTGGAGTGAGGCGTTTCCTTTACTTTCCACGCCTCCTTCACTTTTGTTTTTATGCTGCCTCAAGTTCAGTTCAATTCTGGCACTGTCTATCTGGAGTAATGTAACACCCCAAAAGGTAAGGGCTCAGTCCCACAAGACCGCCTGCACTTCAGATGCCAGTCACAGATCTCAGCTTCCCTGACTATCAGGGGCCCCCACAGTCTGCTCCCTAGGTTTAATAATTTGCTAGACCGGTTCACAAAACTCAGGGGGATACTTTATTTACATGTACCAATCTATTATAAAGAATTCAGTTCAGTAAGAGTTGCCTAGCCCCAGGTGTGGGGAAGAGCTCAGAGCTCCCCTGCCTTCTCTCCTGTCTCCTCCAGGTGTGCTGTCCTTCCAGCATCTCTGTGTTTGCCAGCCTGAACACCCTCCCCTAAAAGATGTTGATTAAATTGTTGGCTATTGGTAATTAAACTCAAGTTTCCCCTCTCTGCCCTCCCAGAGAGGAAAGGCTAAAAGTTCCAAGCTTCTAATCACACCGATAGTTCCTCAAGCAGTTTCCAGCCAACAGAAGTCAGTTCATTAGCATAAACTCAGGTGGGTGGAAAAGGGCACATTATGAAAAACAAAAGGTGCTTCTTTCACCCCAAGTGTTTTCAGAGCTCTGAGTCAGGAACCAGGATGAAGGCCAAATATACATTTCTTATTATATCACAATGTCACAAAATAGCCATGAATAGGTTATTCCTCCTCCCCCAAGTCTTGCTGTGTAGCCCTGGCTGATCTTGAATTCAGGATTCTCCTGATTTAGCCTCTGGAAGGCTGGGAATACAGGTGAGTGCTGGGCTTCCAATGTGTGCTACCATGCCCAGCAATGGGTTACTTTGTAGTGTTTGTATCAGCATTTTTTACTGTGTGTTCTGCGGAACACTAGTACCATGAAATGTTTACCAAAGAAAAACTTTCTGTAAGTCTTTTCCTTCTAGTAGGCTCACAATGACTACAAAACTTTGCAAAGTCCTGCGATAGACCTACACCAGCATCCTGTTTTGCCCTGTTGTTGTCCCGGTGCAGTGCCCATAGTGGGCACAGGGGCTTGCTTCTCCCAGAGTTTGGTAGGCACAAGGGTGGCAAACTCTCCACAGCTGCAGGGCACAGCTTGGACTGCCACTCGCAGTCCCTTTAAATTTAGCAACTCTGGCTCAGGCTTTGTCATCTCTATAGCCACACATTTCTTTGGCTGCTTCCTGAGGCTGCTGCTCTCATAAGGGCACAGTGACCGCAGCTATCTGGGCTTGCCAGCCACACTGCCACCACCTACAGAGAAGGGAGCCAGTGTCTTGAAGTAGTGCTATTCAAAGATTGTCATTAGGTGCCGTCGAGTTGGGTCCAACTCATAGTGACCCTATGTACAACAGAACGAAACACTCTGGACACTGTGCCATGCCTGGCATGATGTCAGTGCTTCTCTCCTATTCATAGGGTTTTCAGTGGCGGATTGTTTTTTGGGATTGTTTTCAGGAGTGGATTACCAGGTACTTCTCCCATTTTTGTGGTGCTGGGGATCAAACTCAGGGTCTCAGAGAGCACAGAGTGGCACTCTACCAACTGAGCTAAACCCTAGCCCCTTCAAAGATTGAAGGAAGGTTTTCCTATAAAGTCCCAGTAATTGTCCAGTTGTCTCAGCAGTCTGAGTGGGGTTGAGGCAGGACCAAAAGACGGGGTAAAATATGGAAAGCAGCTGTGAGAACTCCCTGCACAGAAACCTGTGCTTCCTTGAGAATCTCACTAAACCAGATTATGGACTCTAAATGCAATGAACAGGCCTAAGTAATGTTCTTATGACTAAATGTATTAAGAATTTCCTAAACTATCCCTATCTAGAAACTTTAACAATGCTCCTTTTCCTATCCGTAAGTCTATACTGTGTACCTGCTGGGACCCTGTTGAGCAATGCACCTTCAAAAGCCCCCATATCATATATGTCCGTTGTGAAGACACTCAGGTGTGACTTTCACTCTCTTGAGAGACCTGAATCCGTATCTTGGATGTATACTATTATTTCCTTAGGCATCTCTCACTTTCTCTGTGCATCTATGCTTCAACCCGAAGTGTGTACTATCCCTTATCTTTTCCTAATAAACCCTACGACTCTGTTTCAGTCGCACACTCATCCCGAAATTCATTTCTGCAACTGAGCTAATGACCAGGCTCCACCTGAGTGGAGGTCTCAAGAAGGGGAACTCTTGAGCACGTAGGTGGTAATGCTGGGCTACATCACTCACTGCCAATGACAGGGTTACATGTTCATTCCTGAACCAGTCACTGGTGGAGGGCGTGCAGATTTAGCCTTCCTCTGAGTGGGCAGGCCCACCCGCCCCTGCATGGGCACCAGAGGAAAGAATGGGTTACATGGCCCAAAGCACAAGCTGTGCTACGAAAAAAGGAGATGAAAGCTGAGTTAGAAAAGTCCACCACATCTTTTAATTTTGTATTTTAATATGTTTTGTGAGAATTGGTGGACCTTTGATTGTATTTGAAGCATCTTTTGGCATTCAAAGAGCAGCTTTTGTTTTTTCTGTAGTTTTTTTTTTTTTTTTTTTTTTTTTTTTTTGTACTTTTTGAGACAGGGTCTCCCTAAATTACGCAGACTGCTACTCTGGTCTCGAACTTGCGATCCACCTGCCTCCGCCTCCTGAGCTTCTGGGATTATAGGCTTGCACCACCTCCCCCGGCTACTCTGTAGTTTTCTATTTAGTGCTTTCTCCCTTTGCTTTTGTGTTCAGAAAGTCCTGTGCCACCTCACTACCTACTAAATATAATTTTTTTCTTGTTTTTCTTGTTTTCATTTGCCTGTTTCATTCATCTGACATTCATTTAACTATATGGTGCAATTTAAGCATTTTTTAAAAAGTTACCCATGTAACCAGTTTGCTGAGTTTTCAAATAATTCTCTTTTTGGTAAATTGTCACCTGTATCATGTATTAACCAGCCCCCTCTGGGAATCACAAAAATTTTTCCTGGAAGAGCATGGCTGCCCTTTTCCTCTTCCCTCCTCAAATTAGTTCTGTTCATCTGTCAGGGTTCTGATAAAGTATTCCCCCTTGGCTGGTTTGGATATCCTCTCTCTGTTCTGTAGTACCTATGCTTGCCCTGTTAAGATGTTTTTTCAGCCTGGTGTAAATGACAGTTTATATTTCTGACTTCTTTGTGAGCTCTTTAAAGGCAAAGACTAAATAGTTTCCATCATTGAAACTTCAGTGTCTGATTCATAGTAGATGACCAATAACTTTTTAATGAATAAGGAAATTTATGTGATAAATGAATTTTTGCTTTTTAGCCAGATTGAAAATAAAGAGGTGATGCATCTCCAAGAGTGCGGTATTTGGCACTAGAGCCGTGAAAGGCACAACTGAGCAGGGAAGCTGCAGATGCTGCAGCATGACCACAGCTCCGGGCTCAACGCTGCTTTGGGAAGGGGAGAGTAGATGCAGAGGGAGCTGGTGGGGGCTCATGGTGAGGGGCCTGTGCTTAGGCCTCACCTTACCAATTTGGATGTAAAAGGTGTGCTAGTCTTGGTTGTTCTTGCTAATAATAGGCTCTACAAACGGATGAAGAGGTGGAGGCCCACCTTAGACTCCTTCTGCAGCAAGTAGCATCCCAGGAAGATGTTCTGTTAAAGACAGCAGCCCCAAACCTACGAGCCGTGGAGAACTTAAAGACCATCAGAGACAAGTTTCAAGAGTCCACAGATGGTGAAACTGAACTTACAGTTGTTAACAAATTTATATTCATGAGTGTTTGGTTTCTATAATGTGCCAGCCATCCCCCTGGACTTTTTATTACATATCTTCTTCTGTTATCTTAAGGTGTATTTTTAAAATTGAATCACTAATTTTTCCTTTATGAGAAGTATTCTGCTTTAAATATGTTTATTGGTTAATTTAGAACAGATATTTAAATTTTCTTTCTGATACTGGGGGGTTGAACCCAGAGCCTCACACATGCTTTGCAAGTGCTCTACCACTGAGCCTATTTTTTACTTTTTATTTTGAGACAGGATCTCGCTAAGTTACACAGGCTGCCTCTGGCCTTGAACTTGCGATCCTCCTGCCTCTGCCTCCCGAGTTGCTGGGGTTACAGGTGTGTGCCACTGTGTGTGCCATTTTAAATTCTTCCATACCAGTAAAAAAGGCCTATTACAAACTGTCAGAATTAGTCAATATTATTTAGATATTTGCCCTGCCAGAAAAAGGACTCATCAATTGAAAGAGCTATGCTCTTGGAATTACTAATAGTTGAGGTATTTTGAAGGTAAATTTACTTAAGACAACCAAACTCAAAATTCAATTTTAAAAATATTCTACACTTTAAAGTTTAAATAAGAGAAGCCCCTCAGTAGTCTCTCATAAAGGACAATGATTCTCTCTTAGCTTTTGAGGCCAGCAGAAAGGAAGCCAGAATATGTAGGCAAGAGTTTGAACAGGTGAAAAAAAGGAGATACGATCTTTTCAGCCAGTGTTTTGAGCACGTGTCAATCTCAATTGATCAAATCTACAAGAAGCTCTGCAGAAACAACAGTGCCCAAGTATGTATTTTTCAACCCCAAATACTAGTGGAAACGTTGTGTTACTGATGGTAGTTTTGTTTTGTTTTCTGGTGGGAAATAAGTAACCAGTACACAATATTTGAGTGACTCACTCAGGGGCAAAGTCAGTTCATGAAGCCTCCTTATCTTATGACTTGTGTTCTCAGTCTCTCCCACTCTAAGCTTGCAGCCTGGACATGTCAAAACTGCTTGGCCTTGTTTCTCCACTTGAAAAATGAGTGGGTGGATGACTTGGTTTCCAAGTTTTCTTCAGTGCTGAAATTATTGCCTTATACTAATTTGACTTTATAGAACTCTGGGTGTCTGGTAAAGATGGGCCAATGTAGAGGATCTTGAGGAAACTGTCGATGTGTGGAGTTGACCATCGTATGAGAGGAGAAGGGAAGAACTAAAGGGAGGATCCAAATCCAGTTATGTCCCTCTGCATGTTAATCTCCTGGATATAACCACGTTCCATCCACTATTAATGTCCACACCAATAAGTGTAGAATCAGATATGGAATAAAGATGTAGGTCAGGACTTACATACCTGCTCTGCTTTTGAGGTATATTCTTTTATAATGAAGATGATTCTGGATGAGAATTTTAGAACTGCACCTGGAAATAACTTATTTTCAGTAAAGTAAGACTAACATAAGCCCATTAACTCCTTGAGAACAGGATTTATATCTGTATCTACAGTATGTGGTCCATAGTAAGTGTTCAATAAATATTTGACAAATGGATCAATGAGTGAAATGATGAAGAATGTTCTTATAAGACTGTGCCAGGTGCTGCTGTGGTTTGGCAGTCTGGTGGAAAGGCCTAACCCATGGGTATGTTAGAATATTTTTTCTCCTCTCGACCATAGACAAGCCCTATTGTCTGCGATTAAACATAAAACTAAGTATATTACTTACAGGCATTGGTATTTACCTAGCAAAATTGAGGAACACTTAACCAATAGAATATTTTGCATTTAAACTATGTCACCACCCCAAATTGAAATTCACTGGTTACTTTTCTGATGTGGCTAACTAAATAACATGTGTTTCAGGCATTTCTTAGCCCAGAGAACCCTGAAGAACCTTACTTAGAGGGAATTAGCTATAACTGTGTGGCCCCAGGAAAACGATTTATGCCAATGGACAATCTGTCAGGGGGAGAAAAGTGTGTGGCAGCTTTGGCTCTCCTGTTTGCTGTACACAGGTAAGGCTACAACAAGCTACCCAGTTTTGTATCAGGGCAAAAACCAAGTTAACCTTTCCAAAGATTTATAACTTTGTCTTTATTAATATTTATCAAGTGTATACAAAACTGTTTTCTTCAGGAAGACAATTCATGTTGTTCAGTCATGTTGTCTAAGAGTTCAGTCTTTGACACATTTTGTTACCAATAGCTAGTGATTTCCCAGCTTTATCGTAAAGAAAAAAAATATTTGGAAAGGCCAGATAGACTATCAGGATTGTCAAAAATCAAAATCAACAAACAGAAAACTCCAACTTGTATATTGTATTCCTAGTCCCTGTTCAGATATTTGCTGTTTAGTAAAGAATGCTGAAAGTAAATTATTTCTTCTAAAGTATTTAACC
Source organism: Pedetes capensis (assembly GCA_007922755.1). Taxonomy (NCBI): domain Eukaryota; kingdom Metazoa; phylum Chordata; class Mammalia; order Rodentia; family Pedetidae; genus Pedetes; species Pedetes capensis. The sequence goes on along the minus strand of VMDO01005654.1, from coordinate 42,692 downwards.
TCATTTTCACTGATGATGGAGGTACAGTTTCTTTGAAATCTAAATCAAGGAAAAAAAGTTAGCTAAAATTAAGGCACCTGACAGCTTTTAACCTTCGAAGCAGAAGGTGAAGATCAGCAGGAATATAGGAACACATGAGTTTGATGACTTGTTTTTATTGATCTCAAGAAGGAAAAGGAGTAGGTCTCCACAGGAAAGGAGTGGCCCCATGGCAGAGGCAGAGGGCACTCTGGGAAAGCAGGCGGCGGGCTCTGAACACTGGATCACAGCAGGATAAGACTGTCACCAGGTGGCACCACATCCCTTCACTCAAGAGTTGATTATGGCCAGGTGCAGTGGCACAAGCCTATAACCCCAGAGACTCTGGAGGTGGAGGCAAGCGAGTCAGAAGTTCAAGGCCAGGAAGCAGGCTGCATAATTTAATGAGAGCCTGTCTCAAGATAAAAAAAAAAAGAAAAAAAAATTAAGGGGCTGTAGGTGTGCAGTTAAGTGCTAGAGTGCTTGTAAACTGTGCAGGAGGCCCTGGGTTCAGCGCCCCCAGTACTGAAAAAAAAAAGTTACCAGCTATTTACTGTTCCAGAAGCTATTCCAAACTCTGCAAAGATCCCTGTGAACAAAACAAATTACCTTCCTCAAAGATGCTTCATTTAGTTGGGGGAGACAGATAAGTAAGGGATATTAGTAAACTAATTCTCTAGAGAGTATTTGAAAATGACAAGTTTTATAGAGAAAAACAAAAATAAGTCAGGGAATGGAGATAATAGGTGGCAAGAAAGGGCTTGCAGTATGAAAAACAGTTATCAAGGGAAGCCTGTTTGGGAAGATATTTGAGCAAAGGTTTGAAATAATTAAGGGAGCAAGTCACGTGTGTACCTAAGGGAAGAATATTTGAGATATGCAAAGGCCCTGAGGGCAGAGTGGTCCTGGCACATGTGGTGAATCCTTTCTACAGCAGTGGCAGGCACAGAGTTAGAAAGCTAACAATCAAGGTGAAAGATAGTGATGGGTTGGACCAGTGCTTGACCCTAAGTTAACTAACAGATAGGGTGTAGAGTGTGAAGGTAAACAACCAGAACAAGAGCTGCCATTGACTGAGGTGGAGAAAACCACAGGAGGGAGGAGGCAGGTGAAGTGTCTGTTAGATCCCCAGGTGGAATTGCTGAGTAGGGAGTGGGACATTGGAGGAGAGAGTGCGTTGCTACCCATGAAGTACGGGGACCATCAGGAATTGTTTCATTGTTTTGAAACAGGTGCTCGTTTTGTAGCCCAGACTGGCCTTGAACTCAGGACCTTCCTGCCTCAGCCTCACAAGCCCTGGAATTACAGGTGTGTGCCACCACAGCTGGCAAACACACCCCTCCAAACCCTGCCCCTCTCCCCAGGCTGGGGCACGGAACCCAGGGCCTTGCACACATTAGGCAAGTGCTCTACCACTGGGCCACATCCTCAGCTCCATCAGGATGGTGTTAAAACTTTGGCAACAGCTGAAACCACCAGGGGAGCTAGTTAGACACAGGAGGGCTCAGAGCACCAAGCCCCAAGGGCATTGCCAGTTTAGGAGTTAGAGAGGTGAAGACTTGGCAGAAGAAACTCAGAAGCAGTGGGTGGGAGGAAGCTGACTGTCATCCCACAAGTCAAAGAGAAGTGTCTGGGGTGGGGTGTGACATGACAACCCCCAATCCTCCTTTTATATGTCACACAGACTGCACTGATGAGTGAGCACTAGAGTTAGCAACACAGAGGTTGGTGATAGCTCAACAAGAATTTCCAAGCTGGGCACCTTGGTACCTGTCTGTAATCCCAGCACTCAGGAGGCTGAGGCAGGAGGATCACAGATTCAAGGCAACCTGTACAACTTAGCAAGACCATGTCTCAAAATAAAAAAGGGGATGGGGGCGTGACTCAGTGTGGAGCATTTGCCTTGGATATGCTGGGTTCAAGCCTTATTGTTGCCGTCAAGTCAGGTCCAACTCATAGCAACCTTATGTATAACAGAATGAAACACTGCCCAACACTGTGCCATGCCCAGCACTATGTCAGTATTTCTCTGATATTCACAGGGTTTTCAATGGCTGATTGTTTTAGGAGTGGGCTGCAAGGTCCTTCTCCCATTTTTTGAGGCGTTGGAGATCAAACCCAGGGCCTCAAGAGTGCACAGAGCAATACTCTACCAACTGAGTTAAACCCCAGCCCCAAAGGGTTCAACCCTAGTACCGCAAAAATCAAAATAAAAACGTTTCAAAAAGGATGTGTCTCACTTATTCTAAGTATTGTGAATCCTTCAAGTCTCTTGTAAAACAAATAGAAAACTAACTTCTTTGTAATTTTTTCCTAGTTTTCGACCTGCTCCATTCTTTGTTTTAGATGAAGTGGATGCAGCCCTGGATAATACTAACATTGGCAAAGTAAGTTTATTTCTGCTTTTAATATTCAGTAGCATAGCATGCCTACAATTCTAGGTTCATGTTGTCCTCAGAAGGCACTTTACCCTGAACAGGGTCCTGGGGCCAACAATAATTTCTGATTAAAGTCAGTACTTTTAAGTCTAAGTTAAATATCTTAAAACAAGATGCTTCAAAGTCTTTTTTCATTTAAGGTTTAGAGAACCTTTGAGAGTTGCTGGGAAACCAACACAGGAAGTCAAATGAGTCAGTGTACATGATTGGCAGCATCTCTACTGGCCCAACTTGCTTATCCCCAGATTTGGGTATTGGGAATTGTTGTTAGGTACCGTCGAGTCAGGTCCAACTCATAGAGACCCTTTGTACAACAGAACGAAACACTCCCTGACACTGTGCCATGCCTAGCACTATGTCAGTGCTTCTCTGCTGTTCATAGGGGTTTTCAGTGGCTGGTTGATTGGGGATTGTTTTAGGAGTGGATTGCCACTTCCTTCTCCCATTTTTGCAGTGCTAGGGATTGAACCCTGGGCCTCAAGAGAGCACAGAGCAGCACTCTTAACTGAGCTAAACCCCAGCCCAAATTGAGTATGAGCAGTCATATAGTATGAGCAACCGTTAAGTAGCCTCCACCCTCTCTCGAGATCAGGGTGCCTAGCATTTAGAGCAGGTAACTCTCTAAGCAGAATGCATGCTATACATCTTTGTATCTGTGCTAGCCAGCTTTCCATTACTGTAACAAAACAGCTGAGATAATCAACTTTAGAGGAAGAAGGGTTTATTTAGGTTCAGTTTTGGAGGTTTCAGTCCATGGTCATTTGGCACCTTGCTTTTGGGCTTATGGTAAGGTAGTACATCATTGTGAGAGCAAATGACAGAAGCCACTCACTTCATGGTGGCCAGGAAGCAAAGAGAGAGAGAGGAAGGGACTGAAGTCTTAATATCCCTAAGGGCATGCCCCAGTAACCTCCTTCCACTAGGCCCTACCTCTTAAAGATTCCAGCACTTTCCAATAGTGACACAGGCTGGCGACCAAGCTTTTAACACACAGGCCTTTGGGGGATATTTCGTATCCAGACTCTAGCAGGTTCTTATATGCTTTTCTTGTCACCATCCCAGGACTTTCAGTCTTGCATCACAGTGGATACTACCATGGCCTCTAATGAAGGAGTTTCTTCTGTCTATGAATGCAGGCACTTGGCCAAGAGTAGTTTCCTTCCTCTCATGATTCACCTTAGCTGCTGACTCAGTCTTCACCTAGAGCTGTCATGCCTGCTTCAAGAGTTTGTGTCTAAGCCAGGCACAGTGGCACACGCCTGTAATCCCAGTGGCTCAGGAGGCAGAGGCAGGAGGATTGCAAGTTCAAGATCAGAGGCAGTCTGCATAATTTAGCAAGACCCTGTCTCAAAAAGTAAAATAAAATGGGCTGGGGGGAGTGCAACTCAGTGGTACAGCACTTGGAAAGCATGTAAGTGCGAAACCCTGGGTTTGTATCTAATATCTTGGATATAGTCAAGACCAAGACCCATTCCAGGTCCTCAGAGAGATCTAGGGAGTTTGCAAGTGGTATCTTACTAGAAGGTTGACAGTTTGAGTCTCCGTTCTTCTGTATCAGTCTCCAAGTTTTCAGTCATTTGTTCACTAAAATTCCTTTTTACTTAGTTATTTTGCTCTTCTCATTTTCTTGGAATTGAGCTTCCTGAAGGAGCCAGAGGTCACCTCTAACCAAAGGGCATGATTATAGGTTATGAAGTCATAGACAACTGCCATATTTGCCGATCTTCAGTTTTGCGTTGGCAAAACAAATTTAAACACCAGCCCTTCTTCATCTGCGTGGAGGTTTTTGTTTTACCTCATTATATAATGACTGAACAGTCCCATGACAGTATCTCAGATTAGAGCGTTAGTCTTTAAGATATTCCTTTAGGGCTGGGGGTGTGTGGCTCGGTGGTAGAGTGCTTCCTTACCAAGGGTGAGGCCAGGGTTCAACCCCTCAGGACCAAAACTAAAAAACTCTTACATTTTAAGTTTAATGACATTTTTATTTTTTATGTCTATCTTATTTTAGAAGCTAAGCTCTTTGCATTTCTGCAGTTGTGGTATAGTAACTAAGTTACCAGAAAACTAAGTACATGCCTTGTCAACCTGAAATGCACAATCACAAGATGCAGAATCACTGTCCCTAAAGCCCAAGAGAAGCCTTTCCTCGCTGGTGAATCTTGTTTTCTGTTTCCTCTCAGGTGTCAAGTTTCATCAAAGAGCAGACTCAAGAACAGTTTCAGATGATTATCATTTCCTTAAAAGAAGAGTTGTACTCCAGAGCTGATGCACTAATAGGCATCTACCCAGAGGTAGGTGAGGGGAGGAGTGGCCATTAAACCACCTCACCCCTCCCCCACCCCTGCACCCTGTCAGTCAGCCCAGGGTTTTCTTTCTGTAATTGACACTTCCACTGAAGTCTGTAGAGGAGGCTGAGTTTCTGCAGTTGACAAATATAGGCAAATGAATTCGCATCAAGTAAACTTACTACTCAGATATTTTCCTTGATTGACAGAACAGGGATTTAAGATAGATTTTAAGTGAAAGAAGCAGAGGAATATGATAGTTTTGTTTTATACACATTAACTTACACAGAACAGACTGTTAATACTATCTCTCTGTAATGTCTGAATATTTTATGCAAAAACAAGCACATTGTAGCAGTGAAAAAAACAAATTTACTAGAAGCTCCAAATGGTACAGTTACTTTTAGAATTTCAATACGCCTTTCTTAAATCATTCAAATATTTACTGTGCTGAGCACAGCAACTAATTCGAGACATTAGGTTTTTAGACAGTTAGGTCTTACTCTCTGAGTTTTCCTTTAAGCTAAAATAAAAATTAATTTACCTTCCTGGGCCTACAAACTGTTAAGGGACCACCTGGAAATATGCTGCATGAGAGGTGGACCTTCTGATACCAAATAATTAAAAAGATAAATAACTGATGTAATCATAGATAACTGATACTCTTTTAGGCATCAAGAGGTTCCTTTTTAATGAAAATCCAGACTCAACAATGGCCTTACATTAATAATACTCATTCCCTAATCAGAGGAACTGGCTTCCCTCCATTTCAGCACGAAGAATGCATGTTCAGCCGGGTTTTAACCCTAGATCTGTCTCAGTATCCAGATACCGAAGGCCGAGAAAGCAGCAAGAGACACGGAGTCCCCCGGGAGTCCCAGTCCCACTAGGAACGAGAGTGCCCTTGAACAGTAGCCAGCTGTATGAGCTGTAACCTGACCCTGTGGCGGTCAGGTTAGGCATTGTTTAGTTCCCCAAAACAAACTTTAGAGCAAGCAGGACCAGCCTGATGTGCCCCAGTAAGGAAGGTTTTCCATGACAGCACTGAGGGAGGTGGGTTTTTTTGCTTTTTTTTTTTTTAAACGGTACAGTTTTGCACTATGATTTTAACTTCTGTTTTGAAATAAGTTTGTCAGAAAAATTTTGAATTCTGCATCATCTTCACTGTGATCTTGCCTTGTACCTTTAATCTTTAAGGAAAACACTTGGTTTGGGGTTTGTTGTTACTGGTTTTTTTGTTTGCTGCCTTTTTTTGTGTGGCGGTGGTGGTGGGGATAGAGCACAAGGCTTCATGCATGTTAGGCAAGTACTCTACCACTGGGCTACATCTCCAGTCCTGAAAGATTTGTATTTTAAATATACTAGTCATAGGGTTGTTAGTAAATTTTTGAACCTGGCTTTCATGGGGAATCATTTCAGAGGAACTATTTGTTAATACTGAAGATATCAATAAAAATAATTTCAAATATCTCCAATGGAAAGTTTTTTTGTTGTCATCAAGTGCCATCAAGTCAGGTCCAACTCATAGTGACCCTATGTACAACAGGATGAAATACTCCCTGACACTATGCCATGCCCAGCACTAGTGTCAGTGCTTCTCTGCTATTCATAGAGCTTTCAATGGCTGATTGTTTTGGAGTGGGCTGCTGGGTCAGTCTCCCTAGCCTACAGCACCTGATATCCCAGGCAGTCTCCCATCCAAAAACTAATGAGGCCAATCCCGCTGTGCTTCTGAAATCAGATGGGATTGGATGCCAGGGCTGTATGGCTACAGACAGTTTTAGAAGCAAAAAAAATGTGATGTTGAAATTGAATGACGTCTGCTTCAGTGCAATCTGAATTTTTCTAAAAATATAATTTCTGTTAAGTACTAAAGAATACAGGCTTTCTCAAGTAATAGCTGACTTCATGTAAGTACACTGTTACACACAGGAAAGAAAGTAAACACATTTCAATAGTTCTTCATTTCCATTTCAGAATGGGACAGGCAAACTGTGGTAGTCTTCTATGTAAGTAAGCTCTGGGCCAGCTGCTAACTCAGAGCAGCCTCCTGAAGATATGGAGTTGCTTCTGAATAGCACTCACTTCACAGAACGCCTTCTGTGCCCATGAAGTAGACTAATAACAAGACTTGGTTCCTGCCCCAAGGAAGCTTCAGCCCATTGAGATCACCTGTAGGTAGCAGAATCCACTCTACATGTGCCCCTTTCTTCTGTTAGTAACTGGCTTGACGATCAAATCACCTGCTGCTTCCTCTGCTTTAAAAGACATCAGTTTCAACACTGAATGCTCTTTTCAGTACTATGTAAGCTCAGTGTAGTTCTTTATCTATTACTTGGGTTATTCTTACTGTTTTATAACATTGACTCATACATTGGCAGTGATCCTTCCAATAGCCACGTACAGCCTGTTATAAAAAGAAAGATGCTTTGCATTTCTGAAGTCCACTATGCTACAAAAAATATATACAATAAAAACCACAGAGCTATAAAGTTATGAGGTTGGAGAACCATACTAAAAGGTAGCACCTAATAAAAATAGTGGCCACAGCCGGGCGCGATGGCACACACCTATAATCCCAGCAGCTCGGGAGGCGGAGGCAGGACGATCGCAAGTTTGAGACCAGAGGCAGTCTGCGTAACTTAGAGAGACCCTGTCTCAAAAAGTTAAAAAATGGGCTGAGGGTGCAGCTCAGTGGTCCAGCACTTGCAAAGCATGCAGGCACGAGGCCCTGGGTTCAACCCCCAGTACCGCAAAAAAAAAAAAAAAAAAGTGGCCAATTTTAGTTACATAAAGTGGTTAAGAAATACACAAATACTAAAATTAATATGCCACTCTACCCTGAGAAGAGCCCAGTATCAGCTTGTGGGAATGTGTATCCATCTGGTGGGAGGAGGGCTGCCTGATGCTCACATGTGCTGTGGGGGCGGCTCATAATGCACGTGGAGAACCAGAGAGCTATGGGGTATAGAGTTAAGGGGATTCTCCTGGTTCCAGGTATCTGGGTGTAGTGTATGGCATCCACCTAGAACAGGGATCAGCACCCTCCTTGAAGGGCCATAGTAAATGTTTTTAAGTTTTGGTGAGGCTGCAAGGAGGTTCACAAGTAGGTGTAACCACATTAAAATGTGCTAACCAGAACCTGGACACTGTGGGGCATGCCTGTAATCCCAACTACTCCAGAAGATCTTGAGTTTGAGGCCAAAGGCAGCCTGCACAGCTTAGTGAGACTCTGTCTCAAAAGGTATAAAAAAAGAAGAAAAGAAAAAAAAAAAGAAAAATGAAATGATCAACTGTTTTAGCTCCAGCCAGTGAACAAACAGGGGCCAGACTCTGTCACCTAAGCTAGTGCTTCCTCCTGAAGAAATTATACATAAACAAAATGTGTTGTGTTCAGACTGTTTCTTTCTAATACACCAATCATGTTAGAATAAAATTACATTTTAATACATTACAACATTACACCATTACAACAAAACTGACTTTGTTGTTGTTAGGTGCCATCGAGTTGGTATCTGACTCAGCGACCCTCATAGGGTTTTCAATGGCTGACTATTTGGGGATTGCCTTGGGAGTGGATTGCCAGGTCCTTCTCCCATTTTTGCAGTGCTGGGAATGGAACTCGGGACCTCAGACTGCAGCGCAGCACTCTACCAATTGAGCTAAATCCCAGCCCCAAAACTGACTTTAGATATATCCATTCATTATAATAAGACAGCCTTAAATCCTTCAGCATGGTACTAAAAGCTTTTCTTTGATGGGCTCTGATTTACTTTTCCAGTTTTATGTCTTCTGTATCCAGCACCTTCCATGCTTATAATTTTGCTATATCATGAGTCTGGCAGACTTTCAGATTCAGATATCCATCCCTGATTACATGTTACAAATGTGTCTTAAAAAATAATTCATGGGGCTGGGAATGCAGCTCAGGGCTGGAGCACTCACCTAGCATGCACAAGGCCCTGGGTTTCATTGCTAGCACTACACAAAGAAAGCAAAGAAAATCCACAGTATTTCCTTTTTTAAAAAACTTAAAACACATTAAAAAATAATCATTTATTTAACTTCACAGCTGAATAACAAGTCAAGCTAAAAATTCTCATTAAATATACCAAGCCTTGCCATAACTAAAGAAGCGCTGAGCACATAGGGTGGATATTAAGTTTTATTTAAAACCAGAGTGACATAAAAGATTTCTTTTCCATGCTTAAAAGTGGGGAAAGTTCTTCAGCATACCTCTGGCTTCTCCCTCATTCCCTTTACACCCCAACCTTATGCTGCCTGTTCTTCACTTTCCCTGTAACTATGAGAACCACAGTGCCATCCATGAGTGTCACAGGGCTTGGAAAGAAATGTCTCCTCAAAGACAAGCAGCTTCGACTGAAACCATGTGGGGCTTCACAGAGAAACCTTCCTTTTAGAACTTCTTGCTGCACATCATACAAGCCTTTGACAGTCACTGTCAGAAGAACTCCCTGGGCAAACTGTACCCGGAGTGGTGGTTTCCTTGAGGTAAGCCCTAAAATGTTTAAAGTGTGGCAGGCCCCTTACAAGTTGTGCCTACCTCACTCTGCAAACCTTAATATCAGCCATGAGAGGAAAATTTTAAGAGCAAAGGAACAAAACGGTTGGACCTTACCTCAGAGAATTAAGACTTGGGAAGCTCAGAATTTATAATCTAGGTAAGAATTTAAGCTGGGTGCTGTGGTGCATGCCTGTAACGCAGTGACTCAGGAGGCTGAGGCAGGAGAACTGAGTTTGAGGCCAGAAGCAGGCTGCACAAATTAGAGAGATCCTGCCTCAAAATTAAAAAAAAAAAATTTTTTTTTACAAAAAAGGGGGCTGGGGAGTCCAGCTCCGTGGTAGAGCACTTGCCTAGCATGTATGAGGCCCTATGTTTATCTCCTCAGTACTGCAAAAAATTTTTTTAAATGTTTAGAGCCTGGTCTTGTACCCCGAGTGTACTTAAATGCTATCAGTCACGTAGGAGACTTGTATCACACTAAACTCCACTTCTGAAAAAGCCCTCTGGCGCTCTGAACTTCATACTAACCAGCAACAGCTAAGTTAGACCTGCCATTTCTTTGGACAGAATTTACTGAAATGTCATAATTCCAAAGAAGTCCTATTAATCTAGTCATTTCTTTAAAAAACAAAACAAAACACTATTTTCACTGGTGGATTCAGTGCCTCATGTATCAGTACATTCTTTAACAAGATAACAAACATCTTTAAAATGTTTTCTACGGTAAGACATTCCCACATAAAGTTATAAAGTGTTAAGAATCTAGATCTTATTATTTCCTCTTTGGCCACTGTTGCTTGGAGAGTCCTCGCTGTCCCTCTTGTATTGGGAAGAATACCACCCTTATGCAAGAGAGCACGTCAGATGGGAATAGGGCACACCGGGCACATCCTTTCCCACTTATTTGGTCCCTGAGGTAGCTGACCATTTAGTCCTTACAGAAGGTACCTGAAAGTGTGTCCATGTCACCTCCCGAACAGCTGAACAGCGGAGCTGTCACACAACCCCGAAGGCCACGCATCCACATGGGGTATAAGATGGTTTAGGATTGAGAGATCCACACGGAGTCCTCTACATTCCTCATTGCTTGGGCATGGCACTGTGGTTACAGAAGGCTGGTTTTCAAGTTGCAGGTTTGAAGTAGTTTTAAGAAATTTCAGGACCCTCCAGCATCATCTGTTTAAGCAAAAGAAATACCAAAATGTTAAAGTTCAGCTACAAAAGTGTTTACAATGGGATTTCTATTTCAGAAATGTTTTCTTATGTGAAGATTGTGAAAACCTTCCATGATGGAAACAGTAGCTGCTATCTAGAAACAGCCTTGGAGAATTATAAATACCATTAGAGACCAGGTGAATTATGCGGCTTTGTAGAGATCTATAGAAACCTCAACCCATGAACTTGGGTGCTGTTTTCTTTTTTGGTGGACTAAGGATGGGGCGATTTCAGCAGACTTGCAGTGGGAGTCTGCTGGAAACACAGTGCAGAGTGAAGGCTCAGGGAGCACGTGTGGCAGGACTGCCGTGCAGGGGAAACGTTCAATTCCACTGGGCTGTCTGGGCTGCAGTGTGGCCAGCATGAAGACGGTAATGACCCTCAGCCTCTCTCATCCACGTGTAGAGCAGGCCAAGGCTTTCTGCGCAATGGAAACCAGGGGCTTTTCTCTAAGTAGACATGGCTGCCTGGGGACAGGCAGGGATGCTGGTGCAGATGCTGGCACTCGAGGGCAAGCTACCGCTGGGCATCAAAAGGGGAATGATCGCTGGCCCATTGCTCGGTAGCAACCTCCACCAGGCCATAAGCTCTACTACCCAAACACACACTATTCAGAGGGAGACCCCAGGGCCATAAAGTCTACACATACAGAGCAGCAGCAGGAAAAATCTACACTTGTCTACTGAGAATCACTGGGTCCTGCCTCGGAAGAGCCCCAGACAGGAGGAAAACCAGGAATAGGAAAGAGTAGAAAACAGTGGCCTGCCCAGAGGGAACAATGACAGGGTGCTGTTTTACTTCATTTTCATCAGAGGTGGCTTTGCCAGCTGGAACATTCAACCCAAATAAAGATCCCAAATAATTTTATCTAAAACACTTATCAAAATTAAAATCTCCCTTTAAAAGATACACGTACCTCCTGAGTGCGTGGGAGTTGTACAAAATCTGAATGAGGGGACACAGGGTCTGCAGCTTTCTGTCCCCCAGCCATTCCCCTGGAAGGATCCCAACTCACTTTACCTGCCACTGAACACGAGGACACTGTAACCTCTAGTCTTTTTCTGCCACAAATCCTAATCTGGACAATACATGTTGCAGGTAACTATTTTTAAAATTTGCCTCGCTTATTTTATTTGACCATTATCTGCACTTACTATGAATCTTTATATCTGCAACACGTGACTTCAACAGTTCATGTTCCTGCTGGTGTATAGAGAACATGTAGCGAGGCTGGGCGCAAGGGGTAAGAAGTCAAGCTCCACTCTAAACCTCTGTGCTCACTCATTCTGACCCAGTGTTTGTGTCACTCCGCCCACCAAAGGAGCAGGAGCATTAAAGCAAAGCCCTGTGGTTTGCACCTATCTACCAAGCCCGACATAGCCGAGACAGGTTCCTCACAAAAAGAAACAACGTCATACCAGTATCTGATTGTCTGAGCTTTTTGGAAACTTCAACTCCATTCTCTTCCAACTTCCTCTTTGCACAGTCCTGGCAGGCATTACCTGAAAGATGAAAACTTGGTTTAGATTTGAAGTATTCCCCGAAACTCACATCTTTGAAAGCTTAGTCCCCAGTGTAATGTTCAGAGGCGGGGTTTTAAGGAAGTGGTTGGGTCACGAGGGCTCTGACCTAATCATGGATGCATGCATAATTTCATGGCATTATTGGGAGGTGGGAGCTGGCTAGTTGGAGGTAGCTGCTCACTGGGGACACGCCCTTGAAGGGTATACCTGGTCCCTGGTCCCTGCTCGCTTGTGCTTGTTCCAGCGTGCACTCGTGCGCTCGCTCTCGCGCTCTCTCGCGCTCTCTCTCTCTCTCTCTCTCAGGGACCTTGTCCCTGGCCCCTACTGCTCGCTCTCGTGCACTCTCACTCTCACTCTCTTTCTCTGCTTTTTGGCTACTGAGAGGTGGACAGCTTTCCCCCTCCATGCCCTTCTGCCATGGTGTTTCTCCCTTGCCACTGGCCGAGAAACAATGGAGCCAGGTGACCGTGGACTGAAACTTCTGAAAGAGCACAATCAAATCTTTACTCTTTTCTACAACTAGACTGGAGGAAGTTCATGTGACATTGTGGCAAAGAACGTCTAGATTGAGCTGAGTGTGGTGGCATAGGCCTGTAATCCCAGCACTTGGGAGGCTGAGGCAGGAATATCACCATGAGTTCAAGGCCAGCCTGGTGTACACTGCAAGTTCCAGGCCGTCCTGGGCTACAAAGTGAAACCCTGTGGGACACTGAATTTATGCAGTACTAGAGGGCTGAACTCAGAGCTTCATGGATGCTAGGCAAGTGCTCTATTACTGAGCCGCACCTTAGTCCCTTGATATTATTTTGAGTCAAGGTCTTGCTAAATTGCACAGGCTGCCTCTGGCCTCAAACTTCCAATCCTCTTGCCTCATCCCCCAGAGTTGCTGGGTTAGAGGCATGGGCCATGACAAGCAGCAGGATGCTAAATTTAAAGGTGAGGTACAGCTGCTGGGGTTTAGCTCAGTTGGTATAGTGTCACTCTGTGTTCTGAGGCCCTGGGTTTGATCCCCAGCCCCACAAAAATGGGAGAAGGACATGGCCGCCCACTTCTGAAACAATCCCAAAACAATCAGCCATTGAAAACCCTATGAGAGTCACTATGAAAACCCTATGAGAGTGGAGAGTACCACTCCACGGCACCTAACAACAACAACAATCTGGTGGAAGTTTGAAGGCAGCACAGCATTGAAGCTATGTCATGGGTATTGCTGGCTGCTTTTAGACAGATTTACAATGGGAATTGGGAGCAAAAATCAGAGCAGAAGGATTTGGAAAACTTGCATTTTGGGCTGAAAAGATCTTGTCAAAGTTAGGGCCAAGGAAGGTGTGGTTGCTAATGAGATTAGTGCAATTAAAAAAAAAAAGAACAACAAAACAAAGCAACAAAAGAAAACCTCTTTCTTTGCACTGAGACAACAAGAAAGATACCTTCAGCGCCTCTCAGAAAATGGCTAGACCTCACCCCTCATAAGCTCAAGGGGGTAAAGTTGTAAATTCATTTGGAAGACTGCTCTGAGAGCTCCAGGGCTCCCTGCTCACTCAGGGTCACCTGGTAAGAGTTTCACCCTAGTTCAGCCATCCACATACTCAAAAGAGTTTCTCCAGTGGTGCAGGTGGGCCCAGCTACTGCTTTTGTTGGACTCTGGCATCCATGTGATACTGGTTTTGCAGGCACGAAAAATGCAAAAGTTGTGGGGCCAAAGAGGCTTCCGCCCAGATTGAAAAGGCCTGGGAGGCCAGGAAGTGTGTGACAGCTGAAGTGTCCCTACAGACAACACTTGTGACAGTAATGAGTGAAACTGTGAGGGTGAAGCCAGAATTCTGCCAGGGGAGACCCCAGGACATTAGAGAACATGCCAGGAACACAGACCATCTACAAGGAGAGCTGCAGGCGACAAGCAGAGCCAGCCCCAGAGACAGGCCAAACGAGCTGCAGCTGGTATGGTAGTGGGCAGGGCTGCCTGAGCCTCTGCAGCCCAAATCCCACCACCACAGGCTCTCTTTCAGACACAGAGCTGCCGGATTTAATGTCTGTCCTGCTGGGTTTCTGCCTGCCTTTGACCCCATCCCTCCCCTTTTATTCTCCATTTCCTTTCTTTTGGAATGGGAATGCTTACTCTGTGCCAGTGGACATTGGGAGCAGGTACACTGTTGGGAGTTTTTATAGGTGCTCATAGTTAAGAGTTATCTTGACTCTCAGAGACTTTGGACTGGACTTGTGAACCATGCTGGAACTATTTAAGACCATGAGGACTTTGGAGAGGGACTAAATGCACTTGGCACTGCAGGATGGACCTGAGCCTTGTGGGACCAGAGGCAGAGTGCTGTGGTGTGGATGTGAAGTGTCCTCCAAGCTCCTGTGTGCAGGGCCTGGCCCCAGCTGGTGGTGCCATCGAGAGGTGACTCAATTGCAGGGGACTAGTCAGTGGGTTCGGGCTGGGATTTAGCTCAGTTGGTAGAGTGCTGCTCTGCAGCCTCTGAGGTCCCAAGTTCAATTCCCAGCACCGCAAAATGGGAGAAAGGCCTGGCAATCCACTCCCAAGGCAATCCCAAAAACAGTCAGCCATTGAAAACCCTATGAGGGTCGTATGAGTCTGACTCGACTCGATGGCACCTAACAACAACAACAGTCAATGGGTCCACCTACTGATGATGACCTCACATTGAGTGGGCGTTAGGAACCGGGCCTGGCTAGAAGCAGCAGGTAACTGGGGGTGTGCCTCTGAAGGGTCAGTCTTGTCCCTTGCTCCTTCTTGTCACTTTCTCTGCCACGTCCACACCGCAGTGTCTGCCCTCACTATGTGAGCTGGTAGGACAGGGCCCAGGGGCCACGGCCAGGATGAGTCCTCCTCCCTTCCACTGTCTCCACGGGTGTTTTGTCAGCAACAGAGAGGAACTACAGCACCATGCCAGAACCCACCCTCCAAGGGCCACTAGCTGAATCTCCCCCGCCATACACCTCATATTGCATCAGTTGAGTTACCGCTGTTTTCAAAAGAAAACAACTCTCCTGCAGCTATATTTAAGCAAGAACAAATCTGCACCAATAATACCCTTCCACACGAAGCCAGGGTGGAGATGGAAAGGTGAGTGCAGCTGTCTTACTCCTGAACTCACCCACTTCTGCCACTCACACAGAGGGCCTTAGTCGTCCCTACACGGACATGCATTTTCCTCTCTGTGGACAGGCAGGGACAGCAAGGCTGCAGAGGCCCCTGCTCACTGACTGTGGCCCCTTCCGTCCAACAAACACAGCACTGGAGATAGTGCTGCCCCCTGGAGAGCAATGGCAGCTGCTGAGTCTCATGAAATTATAAACAGGTAAGAGTTAAGCCCTCAAGAGCATTCACTTCAAACAAGTTATTAAATAAAAAATAATTATATGAGCTGGGCGCAGTGGCACACACCTATAATCCCAGCGATCTGGGAGGCGGAGACAGGAGGATCACAAGTTTGAGATCGGAGGCAGTCTGTGTAATTTAGCGAGACCCTGTCTCAAAAAAGCAAAAGAAAAAAAAAAAAAGGCTGAGGGTGCAGCTCAGTGGTCCAGCACGAGCCCCTAAGTTCAACCCCCAGTAGCAAAAAAAAAAAAAATACATGAAAGCTTCTTGTTTTTGTTGTTAGGTACTGTCGCGTCGGGTCCTTAGACTATCACAATTAAGGGACAGGTCACCCCAGGTTACTGCATCTTGTACTGAATGGTACCATACAAATAGAAGCTTGTTCCAGTTCCCTATAAATCTTGGTTGTGGAACAAATTATTCTCAGGTGCCAGCAGATGGCCCATGTTTGATTAAGCTCTGCTTCCTAGTGCCTTATACTATGGAAAGGGCTTGCTATTTATCTTCTCCAGTGGGGATGTTTAATACAGGCTAATTGTTTAATGTGAGAAACACTTTCATGATTTTATAAATAGTGACAGGACGATAATGGAACAGGTGACAAAAATAAAGATCTGCTTTACCCAATAACGTGGTGCTGTCCACTCGCTCAGCATCTGGGAAAGAAAATGCAAGTCAGTGAAACAAGACGTAGAGCACTCCTTCTCAGGCCAGGGGGTGGTGGGGAGGGCCACTCTGAGGCCGGCCAGAGTGGCCCCGAGTGGGATTCTGTGCCAGCTGCAGCGGGCACTGGCTGTGGAGCCCTGGGCCAGTCACTCCCTCCTGCCCTGCGCAGGGCTGACATGAGGACTCACTGGGCAACCACATGAAGCAACTGAAGCGAGCTGGCACAGGGAGTGCGGCACTGACGGGACTGTCACCATCAGTGGGCACTCTCTCCGCCAGGAGAGGGACTCCACACATGCAAACAGAAATGTCCCTCGTGACGGTCACGGACTACAAACCCACATGAGCCAGGCCCCACAGCACATGCCTGTAGTCCCAGCTACCCAGGAGGATTATAAATTCGAGGCCAGAGGCAACCTGCACAATTTAGTGAGACCGTGTCTCAGAAAATTATAAGACAGGGCTGCAGGGTTGTGGCTCAGTGGTTGAGCCTGTGTATGTGCAAGGCCCTAAATTCAACCTCTCCATACTGGAAGAAAACAAAACCACAAAACAGGATGACCTTTCAGTCCTCTGGTACCTTGCCAAGTCTGTTCAGCAGCCTAGAGCTGGAAAAGGAGCCTCTGTGGGGAAAGGAAGCAACTCAGACATGTGTGCTCACTGGTTGGTCCTGGTCTGGGAGGCTGGGGGGAGCAGAGGCAAGGAGGGCGCACCGCCTCTACACAGCCATGGACAGAGCTGATACCAGGGCACAACACCAACATGGTGGGTTTTGCTGTGTCAGACAAAGATCAAAATCCCAGCTTTAAAGGGTCTAGGCACACACTGGGCAGAAGATTTCTCTCTAAGTGAGTTATCTTCTCTTAAGATCATCCACTTAATAACAATGGATACTACTTCTAAAAAATCAAAGGCAAGAATGCAAAGTTCGTGGCAGTGTGTGACAATCTGATATGCATGACTTCTCCCACTCATAGTAAGAAAGTGACTACTGCCATGATTACACTTGTATTCATGGAAATGCAATTTAAATCAGCCCATTTTGCTAACTACCAGCAGCTCTGAAAAGAAAATGCTAATAGTAGAAACATGTAGCTTCTGGACTAGCCGTGCAGCCTCTGATGTTCACGTTCCTTGCTGGTCTCTGTGCTAACCTCATTCCACCACGTGGGTGTCTGGGTTTCCTGTTACCACGAGAGGACAGTCCATCCCAAACTTTCCGTGCTTGCTGTCATTAATGTTTTATGACACCAGACTCAAAGCCGTTAATGCCCGCATGCCAAGATAACCACCTCGGAGAAGTTCCCGGTTATCTTGGTTGTTCCTGGCAGATCCATGATGCCCCAGAAGGGCCGAGGAGCAAAGCTTAGGCTATGTTGTACTCTACAGGACAGGGGAAAAGATGAACTTTGAGGAATGAAATGGAAGTCTTCATAAATTCATTTTGTACTTTTAAAGTTTTGTCTTTTAAGGTGTAGTGACAGGAGCCAGGAGCTGTGGCACATGCCTGTAACCTCGGCACTCGGGAGACGCGGGCAGGAGGATCACGACAAGTCTGAGGCCAGCCTGAGCGACAATGCAGGTTCCAAGAAAGCCTCAGCTACAGAGGGAGAAGCTTTCTCAAAGAAATTAACCAACTAACTAAAGCAAAAATGCAGTGACGGGGTAAAGGTGTGCGATGCCTGCATCTTCAGATTTTAAGGGTTGTAACGGACAGAACTGGCCTGGTAAAATGAAACATGAATGAATGTGCCCAACGTTTGTATGCACTGCTAGGAACTCAGGTTCTACCTACAGATTGTCACTATCAGCCCACATACCCCACTCTTCCACTTTTCAAATTACAGATGCATTTTTAAAAAATTACTAGACTGGTGAATTTTACGGTATGTGAATTGTATCTGTAAGAGGGGGTGTAACTGGCAGATGTTGTTAGAAGAACCCCATCAACTTCACACTTGGAAGGCGAGTACAAATTCCATACCTGGACTTTGCTGTTTGCAGATCTGGGTGGCGAGGTCCTGCACATACCCTGGGAAGTGGTCAAAGCAGTCCCCGTAGGACACGACTTTAATTCCGTGCAAAAGCATGTCTGCTTGATGCTTAAAGAAGTGATCTTCGTTCTCCTTGAGCACCACCATGTAGTGCTCTAAGTCCACCTTATTCGGCACCGAATAAAGAAAGAGAGCTTGGAATATCTGGTCGCGAAGGGTCTCTCCACAGCCCACGAACAGGAAGGACTTGGTGCGATACAAGTTCTGCAGGACTTCCTGCGAAAAGCCAGCAGAGAAACAGGGATGCTGTGTGAGAGACAGCAGGGGCTGACAACTGACACAGTCACGTGTTGTGCTTTTACGCCCTTTACCACACCAGACTTCCCAAGGGCCGGCCTGAGGAGCAGTGTTAGAAAGGCGGTGTGCCCTTCCTTGCAGGGCAAGCAGGGCCACCCAAGCAGTGATCTCTGGCAACCAGGACCCACGCTAGGCTGAGGTCCACCTGTCTACAAGGACGGCAGCCTCTTCCTAGCTAGCCGGGATTCTGGCCCATCAGTGGCCAGCACTAACGCACCTCACGGTAAGGCCATCCCATTGCTCAACAGCAGCACCCCTCTCTACTCCTACAATTACATACACTCTTAAATTATTAGAACAAAGTAAGGACATGAACATTTTTTTCGGTTCAGAATTGCACACATACAACACCCTAAAACTAACGTCTGTCTCAGTGGACCCTAAAGGGGAACTTCTCCCTATGGGACAGAGGTGGGTAGGGTTTTGGGGAGTGAGGGCAGAAAGCTGAGGAGAGCAGAGACAGTAATCCGAGGCTCCTCACAGGAGGAGCAGACTGTGAGGGGCGGCTCAGCCCAGCATCAGAGAATCACCAGTTCAGACACAGACATCTCGGCAAGGTCCTCTACCAGCACCAGCGCTAAGTGCCCAGCACTCACCTGCTGATGCCCCGTGCTCAGTGATACAGGGCGGGATGAGTACTAAGGAGCAGGCGCATGGCCCTGCGCCTGCCAGGGAACCCACCAAGACTGCAGGTCTAAGTGCGGTGACAGAAGCTTTTCCACACTTCATTCTACCAAGGGCAGCAAGAAAGCCTCACAGAGAATGAAGCTTTATTGTTTTCTTTTTGTTTTGTTTCGTTTCCCTGCCCAGTGCTGGGGATGGAACCCCGGGCCTTATATGTGCTAGGCAAGTGCTCTACCACTTAGCTATGTTCCCAGACCCAAGGATGAAGTTTTAAAACTAAGACTGGAAGAGATTGCTGAGGAGAAGCGAGAGCTGCACAAAGGAAGATGCCTGAGTGAACACAGGGGGCGAGTGAGTGGGGAGGAATGACAGACTGTGCGTGTCACGCTGTAGACTTCTGAATCTTCAGCTGAGAAACTGGACGGCTGGTGCTGGTGCCAGAAGGGAGGAGTGAAAAAGGGAACTGCTTTCCAAGGAAGCACACATTCCCACCTCGAGCCAACGCGCACGGAGCATCCACTCAACATGCAGGTGCCACGCCGGGGTCTGAAGACACAACCAAGACCAGGAGGGACATGGCCCTGTCCCCAGCAGCGGTGTGGAGGGCCAACCAGAAGGACCAGGACACCCGCAGCCTGGGAAGCCACCCAAACTGCAGCCAAGTGGCTGGTGGCCACCATAAATTCCCCGGAGGATGAAACCAAGGCCCGATGAAGACAGACCGTACCATCACTTCTGGGTCTTGAGTGACATCTTTATATCCCGATGGATCCAATACCATCCCACAGGGGTCGGTGTATAAGCCATGAATATGAAGAACTCCATACTTGATGTGGCCTCGTGCCCACTGAAGGACCTATCAAAACCAAGCCAACATGAAGAAAAACAGCCTGGCGTTAATTCAAACAGATATAGGAAGAAAATACCTAACTCAGACTTATGGACAGAGTAGGGTGTTTCAATTTATGTTTATAAATTGAAAACACCTGTAAAACATAGAAACTCGGCTATTGGCATTCGTTATTCCTGTCACAGTACTTCACCAAGCTCTTTAAAGACAGCTGGTTGTGTAGAAAATATCTGTAACATCTGCAGTTACAGAAGGAATGACTGCTTAGGGGCGATGAGGACCTTCCAACTTTTATGTCACATTTTCATTAGTCTATGTATTATTTTTATACCAAGGAAAAATATAGACGGAAAAAAGTTTTTATCAAATGGCCACCTATATTCATTTCAGTTCAAAATACAGAGCAAAAAACCTTACGAAGAGGCATGTTAGCCGGGGCCATGGCTCCTGCCTGCAACCCCAGATACTTGGGAAGCCGAGGCGGAGGAAGGAAAATTTGAGTCCACAGGCAGCCTGTGCAACTTAGTGAGAGGCCCTGCCTCAAAGTAACAGCAGCGCCCACGTGAGCCTCCCGCTGCCCACCCCGCGCCTACCTTGGTCTTGTCCTTCAAGTCCAGGGACTCCATGGGCTTGTTCTGCTGCTGCCCAAAGATCTCCAGCAGGTTGTCGTAGTTGGTGGTCAGCACCATGGTGCCTCTGTCCATGAGGCCGAGGATGGACTGCAGCACCACGGGGTTCTGGATGTGCTGCTCCAGGTTGTCAAAAACCTCCATCAGGCAGTCCTGGAAGAAGTTGGGCTTGGTGTCACCCGTCCGCTACGGAGAGATGGAGCGAGAGTCAGGAAAACGTCACAGCTCAACAACCACTGTGCGTCCAAGCGGGTGGTACTCTGGGTGCAGAGATACAGCGGTTTACAAGAAGAAAAGAAACTCAGCCGCAGAAGGGGAAAGGGTACGTCACAGTGACAAAGGAAGGCAGAGAAAGGATGAGTACACAAGGGTGAGGGCAGATGGGTCAGAGGCACAGGCAAGGCCCCCCTGACAAGGGACATTTGAGCAGAGACCTGAAGGAATGAGGGGCTTCAGAGAAATGTTTTAGGCAAGAAGAAGAGCAAGTGCAAAGGTACTGGGGTAACAGCACAGGTGGGTCTAACGGTAAGCAAGGAGACAGATGTGCAGCAGGACAGGAGTGAGAAGTGTCGGCATGGGAGGTCAGAGAAGTGACTCAGAACCAGGGCATGAGGGGCTGTGAGGAACCTGGGAGACTGCAGCTTTCCCTGAGGGCTACATACGTCCTGGTGGGATATGAAACGAGGTCTGAATGACATCTTAAAAACAGAAAGACAGTCTCTCGTGAACTGCTGAGAGGTCTGGTAAAAGAGGGACTGAGATTGGCCTCCAATGGCACCAGCTGTCAGGGGGTGGTGCTGGGGTGCAGGGCCTGGTGGGGTGGGACTAAGGGAAGAAAGGAACAGGCGACTGCAAACACAGCTTTGCTGAAGAGTTCTGCATGGAGGGTCAAAAGGAATGGGCGGAGCTGGGCAGACAGGCTGGTAGGTCTCACGCTGTCCAGGAAGACCAGCCCTTGCCAGCACTGCCCGCCCTCGCCCTCACCGCCACATCACCACACTCCAGGAGCCCATCGGGATCCATCCCACACAGCCCTGGCCTGTCCCAGGGTTTCCTTTTCGTTCTTGAGGGTTGAACCCAGGGCCTCACACATACTTCGTAAGTGCTCTACCACAGGGCTGCACCTGCAGTCCACATTTTTTTTTATTTGTTTTATTTTTTTTTTTTATTTTGAGCAAAGCGAGGTCTCAGTTACACGGGCTGCCTCTGGCCTCGAACTTGTGATCCTCCTGCCTCCGCCTCCTGAGTATCTGGGATTACAGGATTACAGGGTGTACCACCATGTCCGGTGAGCCCTGTCCCCATTGCCAGAGGTGGCTTTGGAGCCCCGAGACTCAGACTCCATGGTGCCCCCAGGCTCTGGGCACACCCCTTCCCCCACCCCAGTTCTGCAAACCCTGCTGCTGCTCCCACTCTCATCCTTCCGTATCCTCAGTGGAAACCCGGCCCCCATATCTCTAAGGCTTCCCGAGAGGTGGTTCTCCACCCTCCATGGCCCAGTGAGGAGGAGGGTGGCCCCTGGCTCCCTGTCCATCCTCTCCACTGATGCTTCTACCACTTGGATAACCCTCTCTGTACCACCACCTCTAAATGCCACTCCTCATCACTCTCCTCCCATGACCCTGCCCCATCTGGACCATTCACACCAATGGCCACGCCCTAGGCTTTAGCATTACCAAGAGCTGGATGCTTTCCAGAACCTCTGGCCCAGTCTCCCTCTTCCAGTCATTCCCTCCTGTCTGCCCATCCCTAGCATGCTGGTTCTCAGGAAATTTAACCTCAAAGCCAACAGTCGACAGTGCTCACTGCCCTCAGGTCCTTCCCTCTCCCACGGGGCAGCAGGGGTCCACAGCATCACACAGTCTCCCCTCAGCAGCCTGCAAGCCCTCGACTCCCCAGGGAAACACCCGCAGAGCACAAAGGGAGACACCCTGCTGGCCAGCCTCGCCAAGCTCTTCCTCAGGGAGGTCTTCAAAGGCGCCTAAGAGGGGAGTCAGGTCACGCTCCAGACACTCACCTGCTAGGCCAAAGTCTCTCCAAGTGAGCAGCAACGAGGGCCCTCAGTGCTGAGGAGAAGCGAGAGCCATCCACCATCCCACCAGTTGCCTGGGCCCATGAGCTCGCCCCTCTTCTTCCCGTACAGGGGGTCAGCACACTGCCTGCCAAGGGCCAGCGTGCGCAAGGTCCATGTGAGGGTCAGACTGAGAGGGCCCTGGGATTAGCCTGGGAGGGCGTTTCCAGAGGGGACCGACAGGCCGGCTGGTGAGTGAGGGAAGGACCTGCCCCTGTGCACATCCTACTTTTTCATGCATTATAATAAAGCAGTCCCTTGGTGTTATTTAAAAAAAAAAAAAAAAAAAAAAAAAAAAGCTACTCGTGACTATGCCTACAGCCGTACCACCCTGGAGCCTGGTCCCCTCAGACCTTGGCAGCTCAGCAGGGTCGGGTCTGGTGAGCACTTGGATGGGAGGCTCTCCTAGAGGACAACCTGTGTGTGACACTGCCACCAGCCACAACCAACAGACTACACTTTCCTCAGCTTCACAGTGGACCCAACACCAGGATTCCCAGGAAGCTTCCAGACCTTGCTGTCAGGCGGAGACTCTTCAGGTTCCCAGCTCTTTGTACTGAGTGGCTGCCAGTGCAATAACTCCCTTCTGACTTTATAGTTATATAGATAAATAATATATATGATATACAGCGGCCGCACACACGCGACTCACACTGTGGCTTCCGTTTCTCCAGAACCCTGACTATAGAGCAGCCTGTGGCCGGCCTCAGCTCTGCCTCACAGCCAACAAGACTTTATTTACAAAAGCAGCAGCAGGCCAGGTCTGGCCCAGAGCTGAAACTGGCCGGCCCTGCGCTGCGACGGTGGCTGTCTCTGAGTAACACAACACCCATGTTTGGCCTGCTCACCTAACTGAGAACACTGCTCACACAGCTGAGGCAGGGTGTACCCCTGGGGTGAAAGCAGTGGTGTGGGTGACTCCCGTGGCCGACCCCCACACCCTCTCCCTGCCCACCCGGGGAAGCATGCACACCGCTCATGGCAGTGCTCGGGGCAGCTAGCTTCACAGGCCGAAGATGGCGGAGCAACAAGAGCAGCCCAGACCCCTGACACTGCCAGGCCACTGTGTGCCCCTGGGTTGCCCACCTGGGTTTCAATGTGAAGCCGCGGCCTGCCCGCTCCTGCCCTTCCTGCACAGTGTCGTAATTTTCTCGGCCTTCCCCGGGCTCACATCTCTGAAGCCTCCTCCCCACTGCCTCTCAGACACCAACTGCCCTGCTGCAGCAAACCTGACAGGGCAACAAGCTGCAGCCTGGGCCTGCCTTCCACACTGGCTTCCCGCAGCTGCTCCCAGAAACCAGGCCAGGCTGGGAACCGGGGCCGGCCCTGCTCAGACACGCTCGAAGGCACCTCTCACCAGCTGGCCCCGCACTGCCAGCTGTGGCCCTTCTCCTCGTCACTTCCGCCGACAGACAGCGGCTGTACCTTCTCCCACCTTAACATGTGTTCTGGGGACCAGCTGTCCCATAGAGATGTTGGCGGCCTAGTCACACTAAGACATACGGGACACACAAGCAGCCACACCCAAAAGGCCGCAGGACAGCACCCAGAACCAGCCTCACCGAATGAAGCACTTCTGCTATGGGCGGGCTGGGGAGCCACAGGCACCTGGGGTCCCACTGACAAGGATGACAACCTGACAGGCTGAAAGCCTTCTGGCTTCTCAGCCCAAATGACTCCCCCAGCCTGGCCTCAAGCCAAAAGCTGGCCCACGAGGGCTGACGCGCCTAGCCTAGCTGAGACTCACCGGCGACATCTTCCGGATCAGATCATGGGCCACAACCAGCAGGTCGCCGTCCTTCATCACCTTCTTCCGGAACTCGGCGACGTCCCCCGGGTGCAGCACCTCCAGCTGCTCCGCAGCCTCGATGACGGCCTCGATGCAGCACCTCCAGGAGCAGAGCGCGCGGATCCCGGGGGCCACCGCGGCGCTGACGCCGGTCCCGATGACCAGGAGCAGGTCCTGGGGCTGCTTCCGGATGAGGCTTTTCAAAAACTTTCTATTGAAAAACAAGGGAGAGAGAGGACAGAGGGCAAAGTATGGCAAACTCCAAGTCTAGAAACATCTGTGACTTTCAGGTCTAATACGGGCCCACCCCGTACACATTTTGTCCCAACGGTATACTACTAAACGAGAAGATGGTGTTTTCTGGGCATTTATCTTGTGTGTTTGCCCTCATTCTGTAAAGAGGGTAGGACAGCTGGGCTTCATTCGCCTTTAGCTGTCACAGGGCTAAGCAGCACATTTACATGGTATGTATTCATGAATGAAAAGCGCAGCCCTGGCTGGGAGTGGCGGCACACAGCTATAATCCCAGCAACTCGGGAGGCTGAGGCCGGAGGACGGCAAATTTAAGCCCAGAGGTAGCCTGCGAGATAACTTAGCGAGACCCTGTCTCAAGATAAAAAAAAAAAATAAGGGGCTGGGGTGCACTTCAGTGGTAGGGCACATGCAAAATATGTGCGAGGGCCTGGGTTCAAAGTACAGAAACAAAAACAAAAACAGGTTGTTGTTGTTAGGTGCTGTCAAGTCGTGTCCGACTCAGTGACCATCCTAGGGTTTTCAGTGGCTGATTGTTTGGGGGTTGACTTGGGAGTGGACTGCCACATCCTTCTCCTGTTTTTGCAGTGCTGGAGATGGAACCTGGGTCCTCACAGAGGGCAGTGCGGCATCCTACCAACTGAACTAAGCCCCAGCACCTGCCCCTACCAAAAAACAAACAAACAAACAAACAAACAAAAAAACAGGTCCAAGGCCTTTTGATTCCTTTGAGGCAGAATAGCTTGTGTAGACAAACAATGCTGATGAAATGATTCCTGGTAAGATGTTGGTTTTCTGCCACCCATCAGTCCCACGGGACTGGGATTTAGCTCAGTTGGTAGAGTGCCGCTCTGCAGTTTCTGAGGTCCCAAGTTCGATTCCCAGCACCGAAAAAACAGGAAAAGATGTGGCAACCCACTTCCCAGGCAATACCGAAACAATCTGTCATTGAAAACCCTATGAAGGTCGCTATAAATTGGACACAACTCGAGGGCACCTAACAACAACAACAACAATCAGTCCCACACACTCTTGGTAAGGAGCTCTTCATTTCACATCACTTCACAGCAAGCAGCGCCTGCCGTCCACTCACAGTCAGGACTCTTCCCACGCTCTATCCACTTGCCGCCCCCTTGGGCAGAGGGCTACCCTCGGGAATGTTTCTTATGTTGAAGCAGAGCACAGTGAACCGCCCTGGAAGTTCCCTCCTGACCCAAATTTTCTATCTTCCCTTTTGTCTTCATAGACTTGTGACGGGCGCTACGTGAAGTCAATAAACCTGCCTCAAAGTACAACTGGCTTGATTTACCTTGATTTTTGTTCACTTCTATTTGTTGTCTTTTCCACTGAATCCATCTGTGAATCCTAGAGAGAAAAAGTAGTCAGAAGGAACTTCTATTTCCCAGATAAAAGCTCTTTTATTCGTACGCCAAAAGACAGTAAAGGATGGGATTAAAATCAGAGGTCCTGGATCTCCACAGAAATTAGAATACCTGAAACGGCCACACACAAAAGGCACACATTCCAACGTTCCCTAGGCCATGAGGCTAATGTCATGTGACTGAGGCTGGTCAGATGCTCTGGTGTCCACGTCAGCAAAGGAAGAGAAACACACAGAGCAGAGGGTATGGAGGCCCCACGCTGAGAGTGTCTAAGACCCGGCTCTGAAGGCCTCCCCATGGACAGGAACTCAAGTGACCAGCCCACGAGTGGACTTACCTACTGACCTACTAAGGAAGGCAGGGACGGCGAGTGACATAGTGCAGAGAGGCCAGAGCCGGCAGCTGGGGAGAAGCCCGGACCTCTCTGAGGCTGAGGCCTATGTCCCAGGCAGGGCCTCATTTCTCAGCCCTGGGACCCCTCCACGTGCCAGGCCTCCCCTTGGCCACCTGACAGCCACCCCAGACAGCCAACAAAGGCAAAGCCAATGCACAGCTCACAAAGAACGGGAATCGCAAACCAAGCTATCTTCAAGGTCTACGATTTTTCCAAAATCACCACTTCCCTCCACGTTAGAGCTCAGATTCGCTATAAACAAGGAAACACGCGGAAAACCAGGTCTCAAGGGCCTAGAATCCTACTACTTCTGAACAACGGGCACTATGACCTGCATGTTTTCCTGTAGATGTTTTGCTTAGAATTCTTCACATCATTTGAGAATCTTGTGCATATCTTACTTTTTAATGCGCTATAATAAAGTACTCCCTTTATGTCACTTAAAAAAAAACTATTTATAACTATGCCCATAGGCATACAAACCACCTGCAGCCGTAGCCCTGTGGCATCCGATCCTGTCAGATCTTGGAAGCTAAGCAGGGTCAGGCCTGGTTAGACCTTGGGTGGGAGACTGCCCGGGGAATACCAGGTGCTGCAGGCTTGGGAGAAGGACCCAGCAACTCACTCCCAAAAATCAATCGCCATTGAAAACACTATAACAGCAGGGAAGCACTGACAATAGTGTTTCCCTTGTTGTAAGTAGGGTCAAGCTGGATACCAACTTGACGGCACCTAACAACAACAACATAGCCATACCACCCTGGAATCTGGTCCGTCAGATCTTGGAAGCTAAGCAAGGTCGGGCCTGGTTAATCCTTGGATGGGAGACCACCTGGGAATACCAGGTGCTGTAGGCTTGAGAGAAGGACATGGTAGCCCACTCTCAAAAAACAATCAGCCACTGAAAACCCTATGAATAGCAGAGAAGTGCTGACAATAGTGCTGGGCATAGCACAGTGTCAGGGAGTGTTTTGTTGTTGTACATAGGGTCATTATGACTTGGACCTGACTCAACAGCACCTGATAACACTCATAAATAAGACTACACACATGGAATTCTAGCACTGGAATACCTTTACCTACGTCCCTGATGCGAGGCACTAGTCGAACACCCTGGTGACCAGCTCGGTGCACAGAGCATTTTATCACTTTGAAACTGTCCATTTAGGAGATGCTTCTAAGCAGCACAAATGCTGAGTTAAATAACAGGAGTGGGCCAGACATGGTGGCGCACACCTGTAATCCCAGCAACTCGGGAGGCAGAGGCAGGAGGATTGCAGGCTTGAGGCCAGAGGCAGCCTGAGAAACTTGTTGTTGTTGTTGTTGTTGTTAGGTGCCATCGAGTCGGTATCTGACTCATAGCGACCCTCATAGGGTTTTCAGTGGCTGACTGTTTCGGGATTGCCTTGGGAGTGGATTGCCAGGTCCTTCTCCCATTTTTTGCGGTGCTGGGAATCGAACTTGGGACCTCAGAGACTGCAGGGCAGCGCTCACCCAACTGAGCCAAATCCCAGCCCCTGAGAAACCTAGGAAGACACTATCTCAAGATAAGAATTTTAAAAATGGGCTGAGGGTACAGCCCGGTGGGAGAGCGCTTGCAAAATGTGTTAGGGCCCCGGTTCAACCTCTAAAGTACCATAAAATACAAAAACGAGAACAGGAGCAATGCTAGGCACGGTGGTGCACTCCTATAATCCCAACAACTCAGGACACTGAGGCAGGAGGATCGTTGGTTCAAGTCCAGAGGCAGCCTGCGTAACTTAGCAAGACCCTGTCCCAAAATAAAAAAAAAAGGGCCAGGTATGCAGTTCAGTGGTAGAGTGCTTGCAAATTATGCATGAGGCATGGGTTCAACCCCCAAGTAAGGCAAAAAATAAAAAATAAAAGAAAAAAAGAAGAGAGAGAAATAAAAGAACAGAGGAAAGACAAACAGAAAGAGAAAGACTAGGAGTCCTGCAAACCATCGCGGCACATCCTGCCACGCTGCTTCTCACACTGTGGGCAGCAGGACACAGGGGTGCCAGCTCTGCCGTGTCCCAACTAGCGCTGACTGAAAACCACTTGTCTACGTGCGGAATCTTTTCTCCTCAGTCAGAATCAGGCCACCAAAAGTATTTTCCAGGGCGAGGACACTGATTCAATCAGTCCCTAAGCTCTAGCACCACGCTGGAGAGCTCAGTGGGATGCTGAGGTTACCCCAGAAACGTGCGAGGCGCTGTGAGAGCATGCGTGCCGCTCCCCTGGGGAGAGGGTTCGCTTTTTCCACTAAACTCCGGAAGTGCCCATGACCTTCCCTCAGTGCTAAGAAAGGGAGGCTGGCGGCAGCTGTCACCTGCCCAAAGGGAAACGCTGGCAGAACTCCCAACCCTCTTCTCACTTCGGTCACCGTCAGTCATCACCACCAGACGAGGTCAAGTCCATTTTGCTTTTTATGCCACTGGGAGTTTTCTAAGGAAAGTAACAAACGATGTTTGTTCCGCTATGCTACGTCATATGATCCCTCTACTGTGTCACAGAAGCCACCACACGTCCCAGCCCTGAGCTCCCAATGACACACCAAACTGTTCACTGATCCTCAGTTTCACAAGTGTAAGGTATGGACTCCGGATAAATGGTCAAGCAGCCAAGGCTGAGCAGTCTCTCAGAAACAGTGCTCCGCCAATGCATGCTGCGGAGTCAGACAGAGAGGCTGCCTGCCGGCTTTCCATTCTTGCCAATCCTATTTGAAGGTTAATGTGGTCCTTGCCCTGGAGAAGAATCCACACAGCTTCAGAACAGTTACTCCTTCCTGTCGATGGGAAGAACCTTTAATCTTAGCTTTCTCTACCTAAAAGAAACCACGTGCCCTAAATTGGTTTCATGGTAAAGAACTTTAAAAATCTCTCGTTCCTTCAATTATTGATCAACTGCCTTTGGTTCTCCACTATATGCGTGAATCATAGTTACAAATTCAGAACCGAAATATTGCCTTTACACATTTGCAAAAAAGTATGAACAAATCAAACTTTTGCAATGCTGGGAGCTGTGGCCCATGCCTGTAATCCCAGCAACTCAGGAGGCAGAGGTAGGAGGACCGTGAGCGTGAGGCCAGAAGCAGCCTGTGTACCTTAGGGAGACTGTGTCTCAAAATAAAAAAGGAGCACAGTGGTGGAGCACTTGCCTGGCATGCCTAAGGGCCTGGGTTCAACCTCTAGAACTGAAGAAAAAAAGAATTAAAGTTTCCCAGACTGTACTTAAGCCCAAAATCAAACGATTTCAATGTTTCCCAAGCACACTAGTTATTGTCATTCACAACACTTACAAAACATGGAAGAGCTCCCACTCCACGCTCCGGGGTAGGGTGCTGCTGGCTGGTGCTCAGAACCTCCTCCTCAGCCAGACAGCACTGGGAACGGAATTCCACAGGCTCCCACCCCAACAGGCAGATGGGCCTCTGGACTTTATCTTGCCAGGACCTCTGTGCATCAAAGCAACCAACCAGGGAAGCTCCCAATGACATTAAAACTCAGCACAGGAACTCTGCCATGATGAACTGCACAGCTGCCCATATTTAGACAATTAGCGCTCTTTAGAAAGGCTACATGTTCAAAGACATTACCTCATTTCCTGTTTTCCAGCAGCAGAAAGAGCAGAGCCAGATCTCACAAAAACCTGGAGACTGCCTGAACTCTGCCTTTGTTTTCAAACCAACCCCCAGCCTGATCTAGAAGTTCTGGTGGGGCAGCCCGCCTCCGGGGGGGCCCTGCTCCTGTCTCAAACACCCCTCTCCTGAGCCAATCCTATTCAAGATGACAGCAAGGACACCCTTCAGAGGCCTTTCAGATGCTTTTGGTGTCCTTTGGTGTCCTTGGCGACCATGGCGTCACCAGTTTGCGGGGCCCAAAGCCAAATCACCATAGCAACCCCATTTTTTCATAAGGACCAATCAGCTTTTTCGGAAAGCAAAATCGGGCCCCAACATAGATTCTTGTAAACTGTTCCTGTCTTTTTTACCCCAAGCCAGAAATGTCTTACTGAGGTGTTTTCCACATGGAATGAGACCACGACGGCTCTATAAACCAGCTATGCAGGAGCCACAGACCACCTTACTCCTTGATTCTTTAATGTGCAGCGCTAAATAAATGTTCAGACCAGACAAGAGTTCAACTCAGAATATGATAAACACAGAGAGCGTGTTATCATTTCCACACAGCTAGAAAACCAACACCCCCAATCTCTAACTCGCTGTGACAGATTGTTCACGAAACCCCGTCAGGCTTCGGGATTAGCCAGGCCCTCATATCATGACTTTGCGCTTAGTAATGTGACTTTTTTGACCACGGACATATCAACAAATGAGATATAAGCGAAAGTCCGACAAGGGCTGGGACAGTGGAGCTGTCCTCTGCAACTGAGCCTTGCGAAGTGCAGTCCAGCCTCCCGAGAACAGGAGGCCCAGCCCACGAGGTACACTGCCCACCAGCCTCTCTCCTGCAGAGAGAGGCACGGCTGCTGCAGACCACACGGGGCCAGCCGGGCAGCCAAAAGACCACAACGGCGTCAGCAACCCCGGTGAGTCCCGTCGAAGCCTTTCTGAGCCAGGCCTGGCACTGAGACTTATATCTGGCCCTTGTCTAAAAGCCTCGCTGGTACTGCCATCATCGGACACTGCCACCAAGAGTGGACGGGTGACCCAGAGCGCTGAGGAAATCAGAGGAGGTTATGAGAGACACTGCTGGAAAGCGTGGAGAGGACGGAAGGTTTGTCAACAATGCTAATTATCAAGAGTGGCATCACAAAGCACCAAACTGTTCACCTTCGATTATAAGCTACGCTTTCGCTTTCACTTAACGCGCACACCAGCAATGTCCAAGTCTATGGGATCCTTGAAAATACTTTTTAAAGAAACTCTTTAATTTCCTTCAGTAAATAACCAATATAAAGGGGCTGGGAGGGGATGGGTTGTGGCTCAGTGGAAGGGCATTTGCCTAGCATGTGTGAGGCTGCGGGTTCTAACCCAAGCACCACCCACCCACACACCCACACCCACACCCATAGAAGGATGCTCAGTTGCAGGCTGCCGGCACAATGAAGGTGGACACTTGGTAGACAGATGTTCAAAATATACTTCTACAGAGCAGAAGTCACACTTATACAGCAAACATGCAGGTGAATTTTCAAGTGTCGACCTTTAACTCAGTCGCCCCAAACAGTGATGGAATCTGAACCCCAGAATTTAAGAGAGTCAGCCACTGTGTGGCTACCAATGAGCTGATTTCTGTAAAGCCCTGAGAAGAGGGCCAGGTGACATGGTGGGCAGCCACCAACCAGCGATGTTACTAGTGTCACCACACCCACTGCTACAAAAGTTCCCAGGCTCAGAATGACGTGTAAATGTGGACTGAGAAGACAGAAGATTGGAAATACCAACTGAGTTTAATCCATGTCTTTACACAAGGCTGGACTCTGCCCAGGCAGGCGTAGGAGCCCAGGCTCCACGAAGCAGGCTTTCCCAGCACTCTAGGGCCAACTCTGCTGTCAGCATCACCCACTCCCTCTCCCTCAACTCCGATTTGATAACTGCAGGGTCCTTTTTCATAGCCATCTGGTTTCCTGTGTGGGCTGTCACAGGTAGGGAAGAGCAGAGAGGCAGAAATCACCTCACAAGAGAGTAAGTGTCTAGTATAGCTGTCAGTCATGTTTCTAAACACAAATCAACCCTCAGGGGTCAGAGTGATGTAGGCATCTCAGGGGAACTGGTAAACTGGAAACAAGGCATACAGGGATAAAAAGTTAAGCTTCCAGAACCCCAAAGAAGAGGCTTACCCCTGCAACTGCAACAACTCCACCCAAAGCAGCACTCAGATGTGGCAGGGAAAACAGAGCTGGACACAAGGAAAGGCCAGGGGACCTCTGGAAAGCTGTTTCCCAATCCATCAAGTGGGAATTCCACCACCACCATCACTACCTGGGCTGTTGCGAAGACTTGAAGGTACTGATGCACTGTAAGGTGCCCACCCACTATGCGAAGCTGCCTCAGCACCAGCGGCCTGCCCACTCCACACTGCTTTTCCAGGGCAGTCCCATACTGGGAGTCAATTTGACCACCGTTCAGGGAAAACCGAATTTCAGCCCCGCCCAGTAAGAAGGGGTCTTTAGGATGAATTGCTTTCTGCAATTTACTGAAAATGCTAGTCCTTAACTCGAACCCATGCTGCTTGCCGAATCACTTTCTACTCAGCTGAGATAACTTACAACCGAAAACTGCCATTTTTGTCATGATCAAAAAGTGTTAGCTGACTTCTTAAAACCAGAAGTTGCCTCAAACAGTTGCTTATGCAGAACAGGCCCAAATCCAGAAAACAGCAAAATCCTCCAGTTTAAAGCTAAAGGCCACAGTTTCATTCACAAAGCAACACCAGTCACTACAACTTTTCAAGCCCTCACTAGACTTAAGTGGGGGGAAAACCTAAGCACTTTGTACGGCCGCCTCCTATTTAATCCTCTCCTTAACCCAGAGTGGCTACTGCTTTTACCTCCACGGGGCCCGGGCTGACCCGAAGCCCTTCTAAGAGGCTAACCAGCGTGCTGCAGCCTTGCACCCGTCTCCTCACATCTGGGCAGCCTGTCAGGGCAAATAAATATACCCAACATTTTACAGGGAACCTGCTGCCCACCGAGGTCATGGTTTTACAATCTGCGAGTCGGATATGACACGTTAAGTAATCATGTCACTTAATGATAAGCCAGTAATGGCAAAATACCCCATAACTGGAGCCAAATGTTCCTCCAGCATTTGCCTAGCCTGAGAGAATGCCTAAGAGATGTTCTAGAAAGCAAACCTCCAATGAAACTTACATTACAGAATTTGGGAGCCGGAGGGATCTTAAAGCGTATGTGATACCAAATATCCTCAATTTTCTAAGGTGAAAGCCGAGACTCTTAAGAGGCAGAGACGTGGTCACTGCCCCGGGGAGACAGGGACAAGCTATAAACTCACTCCTGGCTCATATCGCAGAGGACTCCAGCTATCCTGGGCTCTACCTGGTCCACTGCAACCCCAGAACTCCATCTCAGGCTCTCATTTCCACCTCTGGACAGTCCGATCCTTCCACATCCCAAGGCACACAGCTTGGCGGATCTGCATGTTACCCTCTTGCCCTCCGTTCGTTTCCCACAAATGCTGCCATTAGCGAAGTCTCGGGCACACCACGCTTTTGTTTGGTCGCCTGGCTGGTCACACAACTACATTAACTTTACAGAGAACAGAGAAGGAGGGCTAAAGGGGGAAAGCACCTGTCCCTTCCCTCTCCTGGCTGGAGGAGTCCCCTTCAGGCTCTGCGGGGAAGGAAGAAGGATGCAGCAGAAAACACCAAGCCGACAGTGGGTCCTGGCTATGCTTTTCATACTGCAGCAATTCACACTTCCTGGGCCACTTCCTCACAAGCAAAGGAGGGACAGGGCTGGGATTTAGCTCAGTGGGTAGAGCGCTGCGCTGCAGTCTCTGAGGCCCAGAGTTCAATTCTCAGCACCGCAAAAATGGGAGAAGGACCTGGCAATCCACTCCCAAGGCAATCCCGAAGCACTCAGCCATTGAAAACCCTACGAGGGTCGCTATGAGTCGGATACCGACTCGACGGCACCTAACAACAACAACAACAAAGGAGGGACAAAACCACACACTCCCTAGGGGTGTTGGCAGTGTTCAGTGGGATGACACTAAAAGGAACCACCTGGAAGAATGTGCTTCCCACGACACCCTGAATACAGGTCTCTCACGTGGCCTTGCTTCCTCCGTACAAGGCCCCTCCCCAGCCAGTGACCACTGGGAAACACAAGCCACTTTACTCATCTCCTTAAACCCTTCAATGGCCTCCCTCTCCCCCTGAAAGACCCCGTCCTCTGCTCTGCCCCGGGCACTGATGTGGGTGTCCTGGCCCCGCTCTCAGGCCCTCTCTCACCACTCCTGTGTCAAGCCCTGTGCTCTGCGCAACTCCCAGTCTCTCCCTTCCTTGTGTCCGGTGGGAACACTGCCCTCGCTCTCCCCACCAACTGCATCTCGCTGTCCTCCCTTCCTTCCTCCAGCTCAACTGGACCATGATCTACTCCGGGCAATGGCAGAAGGGGTTGTTCAGGAAAGGTTCTTGGGCACCAGGGAGCTGGTTCCCCCCACTGCTGACTTCCTCCCATACCACCCTTACTATCAGTACAGGGACGTACCCCAACTCCAGCCAGCTCCAGAACGACGCTCAGCACCAGCCACACCTCAGTCTCCAACATCTGCCATGCTGAGCTCACCTCTTGGCCTTTTCACATCATGTCAGCCTCCTTCCCTGAAATGACCCTGGCAAAGTTCTCAACCTCAACCTGCAAGAATCCACTCACTAGTTACCTATCGCTCCCCCTGCCAAGAGGCCCTCCTTGCTGTTGTTACTGTTAGGTGCCATGAGTTGGTATCCAACTCATATCAACCCTGTGTACAACACGCAAAACACTGTTGTTAGTGCTTCTCTGCTGTTCATAGGGTTTTGTTTTTTTTTTTTTTTTTTTTTTTTTTTTACTTTTTGAGACAGGGTTTCGCTAAATTACACAGACTGCCTATGGTCTTGAACTTGTAATCCTCTTGCCTCCGCCTCCCAAGCCCTTGGGATTACAGGCGTGTGCCACCACTCCCGGCATTGTTCATAAGGTTTTCAATGGCAGACTGATTTTTGGGAGTGGGTTGCCCGGTCGTCTCCCAAGCCTACAATACCTCATGTTCCCCAGTGGTCTCCCATCCAAGTACTAATCAGGCCTGACCCTGCTTAGCTTCCAAGATCTGATGGGATCGGATGCCACAGGGCTACGGCTGCAGGCTTAAGGCCCTCCTTAGCCTTTACCCATTCTCAAGAATCCCACTCCTGCTCCGGCTGCACTCAAGGCCGCTGCACTGTCACCACCATGTCAGGATTACCTACGTGCTGCACATCTTGGGACACGCCTGTAGTCCCAGTGACTCAGGAGGCTGAGAGAGGCAGATCACGTATTTGAGGTCATAGGCAGCCTGTGCAACTTGGTGAGGGCCTGTCGCAAAATCAAAAATTTTAAAATGCGTCTGGGGGGTGCAGCTCAGTGGTAGAAAACTTTCCTAGCAGGCATAAGGCCCTGGATTCAACCCCCAATACTGCAAAGAAAAAAAAATACAAGAAAAGATGGAAGGAAAGAAAGAGAAAAAAAAGAAAGAAAAAGAACACAGCAATTTTGTTAACTGCCTCTCCCACAGAGCCCTAATAGCAGTGGCTGCGTCCTCTGTCTCCAGCACCCAGTCCTGGTACTGAAGCCAAGCACTGGACCAAACCGTGTACTCACTCTGCATTTAGCCTCACCTGACCCTTGTCTTCCACAGTAACCTAGGGAAGCACGTTTCCTTTCATTACCCTGAGCCTGGTAATCAGCAAGAGAGCCTGGGGCAGCTGTCCCCTCCGCCAGTCCAGTGTGTCACCAACTGCATAAGGGCTAACTGGGAACGAGAACAACCTGAGGACAAAACGACCTTCCCTCTTGGGATTTCCAGAACTGAAAAGCATCTCCTGACTTTGGGATCAGAGGCGCGCTATTTGGCCACAAACCTCCCCCTGTGAGAAGGCACCGGCAGTCTGTGATCGCCCATCTCCTATACAAATTGCCCCTACATCAGCCTTGGAGAAAGAAGGCCGTTTAGGCTGCCGTCTCCCCAACTAGGTCATCTACTAAAGTTCTTTCTCTACCAGCGCCTTGCTACTGGCTTTGGGCCACTACAGCCTGTACGCAGTGACGGACCTATCAGGCATTCAAACCAACGTCGGAAAGAAAAACTCCAGGCAGGGAAGACAACCTAGAAGGGCCCTGGTTTGCCCAACTCCCTCCCTCCTCAGCTCTGCCTCCCTCTACCATGTGATTCCCATCGGAGCACAGCAAACGCAAACCCACACGCACCCGCAAGCCCTGACATCCCCACCCCAGCCCTATCTGGTTGCAAGGTGGCCCTCAGGTGACCTGTGACAGGTCGCCGCTTCTTTCATTACTGTGAACAACTCCTAAACCCCGGGAATACTTTCACGGAAGCCCCACAGCTCCCCGGGTCCAGGGGAGGGCAGGGGTGGGAAAGTGGGGGGGACAGACGCCTGGGACAGAGCAGGGACAGGCAGGCAGAAGGGACCACAAGAATGGGGGCGCGGGGCAGGGGGCAGACGGGCACGGGAGGCCTCCACCCAGAAAGGGCAGGGGAGTCCAGGGGCCGAGGGTCCCACGGAAGCCTTGAGGGACCCTAGGGGTCCCAGGGATCTTGCGGGTGTCTGTAGCACAGGGTCTCCGCGGTCGCGGTCCCTGAATCCCCAGGGGTCCTCAACTGACCAGGTAAAGTCCTGAGGAGTTTTGGGGTCCCAGGGCCAAGGCTGTGGGAAGCAGACATGGCTCGGGGCGGGGCCCCCAGGGGCCGGGTGGGCGGACCCGGGGGAGTCCCTGGCCAGGAGTCCCCAGGGAACTCCAAGGAGGCCCGGGGGCCCAGGGGCCCGGCCCGCTCCTCACCTGCGACGACGCGGGTGGCAGCCCTCGCTCCCCAGGCGTCTCGGCGGCTCCGCGCCCCGCAAGCTGGGCCTGTCCGCGGGGGACAGCGGGGCGCGACCGGCAGAGCGGCGGAGCCCAGGACGCCAGCGGCCGCGCCGCCGCAATGCCTTCCCTGGCTCGCGCGCCCTCGCGGCGCGAAGGTTCCGCCCGGATATCAACGGCCCGCGGCTGGGGGAGGCCCCGCCTCCGGGGGCGTGGCCCTGGTGCGCCCCGCCCCCCGACGCTCGCTCCTCCCCGACGCGGGCCCCGCCCCCTGCAGCGGCTGCGGGTCCACGCTGCAGGGTTTGTGGAAAGCGCGCGGAGCTCTCAGCCGGCTGCCGGGTCTCAGTTTTCCCGTCTGCAAAACTGAGGCGCCTTTGCAGGGTCGTGGAGAGCGTTGAGGGCGATCGGAGCGGCCCCTCGGCTGACTGAGGCACAGCTCCCACCCTCAACCCTAGGCAGCCAGGCACCCGCGCCGAGCTCAGCCCCGCGTGCTCTCCCCTTGTTCCCATCGCTCTCCGAAGTGACAGCACCGCGCGTCACTGCCTCCCTCCCTTCGCCTCATAGCCGGTACCTCGTCCTCCCGTTCCACTACCGGGTCCCCGGCGCCTGCCCCAAGCTGGGCACGTCGGCGGTGCCCGGAGCTCCGTGCAAAGGGCTCGTGTCCCTCGTGGTCTTCTCCAGAAATGTTCTCCCCAGAGGCTGAGCGCGCGACCAGGTTGGGCTCCGATCCGGTGACGTCCCGTGCCCAGGTTCCGCGTCTGTAAATCGGGGTGATCCGAGTACCCCTCTCGGCAGCCTAAGTGGACTAAGAGAGATCCTGCTAAGAGGGCTCTGTGCGAGCAGCTAGAGGAACTTTCTGACTCCGCTGGCTGCCTCCTCCCTTTTATCTAAACTAAGCCCATTCCGATCAAAAACCACTTCCCCTTCCCAGCCTTCCCGGATCCACCCTCCCTGCCCTGCCCAAGCCAGAGTTAATTACTACTACTTCCCCTTCTCAGCACTTTTTTTTCTTGCCCAATTTTAAAATCGGCTGTTAACCTCGTCCCTACCCCTCCAGGCATACAAGGAAGTTCTGCATTTTATGACAGAAGCTGTTCTTAGAAATTTTAGCAGCCTGTGAAATTTGGGGTTCAGAGCCCAGAACAGTGGAGTAAAGAAGGCCTCCGGTGTGGTACTGGGCACCTGCCTGAGTACTTTGCTGTGTTCCTGAGGCAGAATAGAAAGACAGGGAAAATTGAGGGGCCAAGGGAAGCAAAAGAGCTTCCACCCCAGGATCTGGTTTTAAATCCCCCCCAGGACTTTAACACAACTACCAAGAAAACTGCCTGCATAGAGACATTATTTTGACAAGTATTTGGAATGAAGATATTAAAATAGCTAGGTGACCTTTAAGTTTCTCCTTACTTACCCCTCTGTGATCCTTGCTTCTTTGAGATCCTCAAATGGGATTCTGGGCCATGCTTGCAGACAGCATATGCTCAGACAACTCCCTTGGGACGCGTGTGTGCATGTTACTTGGGTGTTGAACCTGGGGCCTCCCACACGCTTTGCAAGTGCTCTATCACTGGGCTGCACGCCCAGCCCACTTTTTATTTTTTATTTTGAGACAGGGTCTCACTAAGTTATAGGCTCCCCCCTCCCCTTGAACCTGTGATCCTCCTGCCTCCAGAGTCGCTGGGATTACAGGAGTGCACCACCACGCCTGGCTCCCATGGGACTCTTTTCTTATCTGTAATCCTATTTTACTGGCACCTCCCTAATCTATAGCAGGAGTTTTTCCAGGCAGAGCTTGAGGCATATGTCACAGTAGGCGCCCAGATCTGAGGCCACATGACTGTCTTAAGAGGGGAGCATTCATGCCCCATATGTGTTCTGAGTATTTTTTGTTGTTGTTTGTACTGGGGGTTGAACCCAGGACTTCGCCCCTGCGTGCTCTGCAAGTGCTGGACCACTGAACTGCACCCTCAGCCCTTTTTTTTTACTTTTTTTGAGGGAGGGTCTCACTAAATTACCCAGACTGCCTCTGGTCTCGAACTTGCAATGCTCCTGCCTCTGCCTCCCCAGCCACTGGGATTACAGGCGTGCGCCGCCTCGCCCGGCTGAGTCTTTTCACTATGAGCGTCTGTGCCTGCTCTTATGCATGTACCTAATAAAACCTATCACTCTGTTTCACTTTTATCTCACCCTGAAACTCTTTTCTATGCTGAATCAAAAGTACCCGGCTTAGCCTGAGTAGAAGTCCTAACCAGGGGGACTCCGCAAGCTAGGCAGCAGCGCTGAGCTGCATCTCTGATGCATTGCCTGTGACCTTCCTTCCTTCAACACCCAGATCAACCCTATGAGAAAGGCACCATCACCATTATTCCAATTTAACAGCGGTGAAGCTGAGGCCCCAGCAGGTTGTCCTGGCAACACCAGCAGTACCAGCACGTGCATTTAACCACCACTGGGCTGGGATTTAGCTCAGTTGGTAGAGCGCTGCCCTGCAGTCTCTGAGGTCCTGAGTTCAATTCCCAGCACCGCAAAAATGGGAGAAGGGCCTGGCAATCCACTCCCAAGGCAATCCCCAAACAGCCATTGAAAACCCTATGAGGGTCGCTATGAGTCGGATACCGACTCGACGGCACCTAACAACAACAACAACAATATAGGGCTCCCCATCCCCTGGGTGCACAATCTAAATGTGACGTAATTCAGCTCATGAGCACCTGCCGAGGACCTCTGGAAGAAGAGCCCCTGCCCCACCAAAGACCTTGCTGACTGAGTCCTGCAGGCCAGGTGCTATAAGGCCAGACCTAAGGTGCAGAGGTCCCCCCAGGGGGTGTCCTCCAAGGCCTGGAGTGGTGGAGTCAGGGTAATCCTAACCCTCCAGCCAACATCAACCCCATGGGACGTATAGGCTGGAAGTCTCAGCCCTTCTACCCAAAATTCCTGCCAAGCAGCCTAGTCAGGACAAACCTACAGAAAGACACCCTTCTCCCATTTCCCTCCTGACAACATGTCCAAAATTCGTAAGTCGCAGTGTAAGCATCCTTGCTTCCACTCTGGTTGCACTTCTTCTAGGACAGATCAGTTGGTTCTTTTGGCAGCCCATGGTATATTCAATATTCGTCTCCAGTATGATAATTCAAAAGTGTCGGTTCTCCTGACTCCCTCATTCAGTGACCAGCTTTCACAACCATATAATGTGACTGAAAACGTCCATGGCATGAGTCAGGTAGGTGCACCTTCATCTTCAATGTGGAGTCTTTACTTTCTTTTCTTTTCTTTTCTTTTTATTTATTTATTTATTTATTTTTGTGGTACTTGGGGGTTGAACCCAGGGCCTCATGCCTGCATGCTTTGCAAGGGCTGAACCACTGAGCTGCACCCCCAGCCCGTTTTTTTGTTTGTTTGTTTGTTTGTTTTTGTTTTTGTTTTTGTTTTTTACTTTTTAAGACAGGGTCTCACTAAGTTACGCAGACTGCCTCTGGTCTGGAACTTGAGATCCTCCTGCCTCCGCCTCCCGAGCCGCTGGGATTACAGGCGTGCGCCACCATGCCCGGCACTGCTGCATCTTTACTTTCCAGCACTTTAAAAAGGTCTTTTGCAACAGCTTTCGCCAATATAATGTCTTTTGATTTCTTACTGCTGCTTCGGTGGATGTTGATTGCAGAACCAAGTAAAGCAAAATCTTGGACAACCTCAGTCTTTTCTCGGTTTATCATGAAGTTACATAGTGACCCAGTTGTAAGGATTTTTGTTTTCTTCATGTTGAGGCAAAATCCAAACCGAAGGCTGTGTTCTTTGATCTTCACTGGTAAATGTTTCAAATCTTCTTCACTTTCAGCAAGCAGAGTTGTCTTCTGCATAACTCAGATTGTTAATGAGTCTTCCTCCAATCCTGATGCCATGTTCTTCATAAAGTCCAACTTCTCAGATAATTTGCTCAGCATAGAGATTGAAGAGGTATGGTGAAAGGATACAGCCCTGACACACACTATTTTTGACTTTAAACCAAGCAGTGTTTCCTTGTTCTCTTTGAATGACTGCCTTCTGGTCCATGTACAGATTCCTCATGAGGACAACTAAGTGCTCTGGTATTCCCATTCTTTACAACATTATCCATAATGTGTTGTGATCTGCACAGTCAAGTGCCTTTGCACAGTCAGTAAAACACAAATGTCTTTCTGATAGTCTCTGCTTTTGGCTAATATCCATCTGACATCAGCAATGATGCCCATAGTTCCACGCCCTCTTATGAACCTGACTTGATTTTCTGGCAGTTCCCTGTCAATATACTGCTGCAGTCGCTTTTGAATGATCTTTAGCAAAATTTTGTGTGAGCTATTAATGATATCATTCAATAATTTCCACATTTGGTTGGATCTCCTCTCTTGGGAATAGGCACAAATATGCATCTCTTGCAGTCAGTTGGCCAACTAGCTGTTTTCCAAATCTCTTGGCATAAACAAGTGAGCACCTCCAGTGCTGCATCTGTTTGCTGAAGCATCTCTATTGGATTCTTGTGTTTCACCAATTCCTCCAAGGCAGCTTCCATTTCTTCTTTCAGTACTATTAGTTTCTGATCATATGCAACCTCTTGAAATGGTTGGTCATCTACAAATTCTTTTTTGTATAATAACGCTGTGTATTCCTTCCATCTTCTTTTGATGTTTCCTGCACCATTTAATATTTTGCCTGTAGAATCTTTCACTATTGCCACTCGAGGCTTGACTTTTTTCTTCAGTTCCTTAAGCTTGAGGGACACAGCGTGTTCTTCCCTTTTGGTTTTCTACCTCTAGCTCTTTGCCTATGTCATTATAATATTTGATTTTGCCTTCTCGAGCTGCCCTCTGAAATCATCTGTTTAGTTCTTTAACTTCATCATGTCTTCCATGTGCTTTAGCTGCTCAACATTCAAGGACAATTTTCAGTCTCTTTTGACATGTAACTGGTCTTTTCTTTTTCTGTCTTTTTACTTACTTGTTGCTTTCCTCATGAATGATGCCTTTGATGTCTTACTGCAATTAATCTGGTTTGATTATTAGTGTCTAACACATCAAATCTGTTCATGAGATGGTCACAGAACCCAGGTGGGATATACTCCAGGTCAGACTTCAGCTCCTGTACACTTGTTCTACTTTTCTTCAGCTTGAGTTTAATCTGCATATGAGCAGTTGATGGTCTGATCCACAATCAGCACCTGGTCTTGTTCTGACATTTGGTATGGAGCTTTTCCATCATGTCTTTCCACAAATGTAGTCAGTGTGGTTCCTGTATGTTCCATTTGGTGAATTCCATGTGTATAGTTGCTGTTTATGTTGGTTTAAAAAGATGTATTTGCAGTGAAAAGGTCATTGATCTGACAAAAATCTATCATACAATCTCCAGCATTGTTTCTGTCACCCAGGCCATATTTTCCAACTACTGAACCTTCTTTGTTTCCAACTTTTGCATTCTAGTCACCAGTAATTATCAGTACATTCTGACTGTATGTTCGATCAATTTCATATTTCAGGAGTTGGTAAAAATCTTCCCTTTCTTCATTTGTGACCTTAATAGTAGGTGCATAAATTTGAATAATATTCATATTAACTGTCCTTCCTTGTGTTGTTGTTGTTGTTAGGTGCCATCGAGTCGAGTCCGACTCATAGCGACCCTATGTACAGCAGATCGAAACACTTGCCGATTCTGTGCCAGGCAAACCATCTTATTTATGTTTAAGCCCATTGTTGCAGACACTGTGTTAATCCATCTGGTGGAGGGTTTTCCTCTTTTCCGTTGACCTGCCACTCTTCCAAACATGA